>PVKN010005981.1:0-10405 GCA_004027915.1 Capromys pilorides
TCCCCAGCCCCAACAAGCGTATTTTCTCAAGCTATTAAACTATTCATGCTAAATGCCATTTTCATAATATTCAGTACAAGTTACTAAATGATTTTTAAATAATGGCTTAATTAAACTAAAATTTGAATACAATTAACAAACTTAAAGTGTAAGATTCAGTAGATTTTAGCATTCTACTAAACTTCTACAAAGTTGTATAACCATGAACACGGTTGAAATTAGATCATTCTTGTTATCCCAAAACAAAATATTCTACCCAGGAGGCATCATCTTCCAATCCCTCCTCCCTAAATCTAGGCAGCCACTGGGCTACCCTCTGTCTTCACAGATTTTCCTAATCTGAAATTTTATTTTTTATTCAAAATATACCATGCTCATAGAGCTGGGGAGATAGCTTAGTGGCACAAGGGCCTACCTAGCAAGTGCAAGGTCCTGAGTTCAATCCCTAGTGCGGCAAAAAAGAAAAGAAAAAAACAAAATATGCCATGCTCATAACAACAATAAAGAATTTAATATATCCAAAGAAATAGAAATTGGCCGGCAAGATAGCTCAGTGGTCTAAAACGCCTGCTTAAGCAAGATTAGGTAGGCACAGGGAACCACAGTTCCAACCCTGGCACCACATGCCCCGCCAGCCCTGCCCTCAGAGTAGGCTGAGCCAGCAAAAAATTAAAAATTAAAAAAAAATGTAAAAATCCAAAGAAATAGAAATCTTGCAAAGTGAGCTCTTATACTATTTTGAAGTGAAATTAGAAAACAATAGCAGAAAACATACTTAGATTATAATAATATTTTTCTCTCCGTGTCTCTTATTTCTTACTTTATATGTTAGTTTTTCATAAAGGGGAAGCTCTGTGATGGTGTGTCTCGTTTACTTCCCTTACCACTGTGGTCGCCAGGTGCCTCCATTTTCCTATACGTGCCTCAAGTTTATTTTTTTTATGGAAGAACAGTACTCCATTAGGCGTCAGCACCAAATTTTCTTTTCACATTCATCTGTTGATGGGTATGCAAGCTGTTTCTAAGATTTTGGTACTGTGAATTGTGCTGTTACTAATGTGTGTACACACATTACTGTAATATGATGCTTTTTATTCTTTGGGGGAAACTATTTCAAAACAAGGATAGAAAAATAACAATGGTTGTTATGCTACGTTTTTTAAAAATTTATTTACTTATTGATTTGTATTTTAGGGAAGGGTCTACAGGGTGTTCAGGGTCTCACTACTAGACTGAACTCGTAGTGATCCACTTGTTTACAGTTTCCCAAGAACTGGGATTACAGGCGTGCACCACCACACTCAGTCTCAATTGCCCTCTCAGGGCACCTGGGGGACGAGGCCAGCACAGCAGACCCAGGGATTGAAACTCCAACCCCTGTGCCTGCTCACAGGTGCTTTAATCTGCGAAGCTATTTGGCCAGCCCTTACATTACATATTGTTAACATCAAATCTGTCGCTCAGATTATCATATATAGGTACACAGGATTGGTCAAATAATTAACCATAAACTTTTCCTTTCAATTAACCTTAATATTTTTCTTGTCCTTTTTATTTTTTATTTTTAAATTTAATTTAAAGAGAGTACAATAATAATTGATAAGACATTCAAAACTGTATATGTTTAGAAGAACAAGATGAGAAATATTCAACTGTGGTTTTTGTACTGCACATTGGTGTTTGTGATGGGAATTTCTTTACATGAGAAGGCTCTGCTTTGCCCTTTTTATCCAGAATTGTTTTGGCTATTTTAGCTCTTCTGATTCCACATGAATTTTAGGATTGCTTTCTCCAATTGTGTAAGAAATGTTAGCCAGGCATGGTGGCACATGTCTATAATCCCAGCACTTGGGAGGCTGAGGCAGGAGAATCGGTGCAAGTTCGAGACCAGCCTGGGCTACAAAAGTGAGCTCAAGGCCAGCCTGAACTGCATAGCAAGACCCTGTCTCAAAAAGACAAAAAAAAAAAAAAAGAAAGAAAGAAAGAAAGAAAGAAAGAAAAAAGAAATGTTATTGATATTTTTATTAGAATTGCATTAAATCTATATAACAGTTTGAAAGTATGGTCATTTAAATGATATTCGTTCAGCCTAACCAGGGACAGGGGATAGCTTTACATTTTCTGACTGCTTTTCAATCTTCTTTTTCAGAATAATACAGTTTCATTGCAGAGATCTTTCAGTTCCTTGATTAATTCTTAAGTATTTCATTTCTTCATGCTATTTTAAAAGAAACTGTTTCCACAATTTCCTCTCAGTGAAATGTTACCAAGTTTTCGGTATTGATTTTCTACCCTGCTATACTATTGAACTTAGTTGTAGGCATCTTTTGGTGGAATTTTATGGTCTTCAAGCAGAGAATCATGTCATCTTCAAATAATGATAATTTAGCTTCTTCCTTCCCTATCCATAACCCTTTTATTTATCTAGTCTAATTCCACTACCTAGTATTTTCAAGAATTATGTTGAATCAAAGTGACATTCTTGTCTTATTCATGGCTTTAGAAGGTATGGAAAACCACTCACAGTGCTTCAAACCTTAGGGCACCTAGCCGGGCATGGCGGTGCCACATGCCTGTAATCCCAGCACTTGGGAGCCTGAGGCAGGAGGATTGGTGCGAGTTTGAGACCAGCCTGGGCTACAAAAGTGAGCTCAAGGCCAGCCTGAACTGCATAGTGAGACCCTGTCTCAAAAAAAGACAAAAAAAAAAAAAAAACCTCAGGGCACCTGAGAATACCCGGGGCATGACCCACTTGTCTAGCACGGGTATACAGGAGGATAAGTTATGTAGCCATGACTTAGCACAGGTAAACATGCATGCACTGGTTCCGGCACTATACAAGAATGTAAACGTCAGACAACAGCCCACATAAGCATTATATGATAAAGATGCAGACAGTTCTGTTGAGCTCTTGCGCTGTTATGCTCTGCGCTGCTCCATGCTTCCTGCTGTTGTTACTGATGTTTTATACACATGCATTCCTTAACCTTGGGGTCTCACCCTCAAAAATCTCTTGGGCCCTGAAAGCAGGGTGATGGAGGGAAAGCATTCAGCTTCTCTCCACCAAGTATGATATTGGCTATTGGCTTTTTATAGATTGTTTTTATCAGATTAAGATAAATGCAGCTGGGCGTGGTGGATTACAGCCTGTAATCCCAGCACTTGGGAGGCTGAGGCAGGAGGATCAGTGTGAATTCAAGACCAGCCTGGGCTATAAAAGTGAGTTCAGGACCAGCCTGAATGGCATAACAAGACCCTATCTCAAAAAGACAAAAAAAAAAAAAAAAAAAAAAAGATAAATGTCATCTGTTCTTGTCAGGGTTTAAAAAAATTTAATGTGGGACACATAATTTGTTAGATTATTTTAAAATATTCACCCAAAACGTCAAATCAGAAGAGTGTAAGAGCTCTGTCCACACACTAGAGACCCAAAAGAATCCAGCCGAAGACCTAGAGCCCACGGCAATGTCCTGCACAAGTTCTCTGACAGCCCACAAGTGTCTCATGCAAGTCTGCATCTAGGGTCTGCGTTGCGAAGGCCGGAAGGTCAGTTACAGAAGCTGGAGAGTCTGTACCAGCAAGATGAAGCAGCTGGGCCAGCAGGGTGAGGGATCCGCACTGGAGCCAGGCAGCACGCCTCAAAGCAAGGACCGGAGCTCCCCTGTGGAGACCCACAGCCCTCCTCAGCAGCAGCGAGGACCCGAGCTTCTCTGGTAACAGCTGAGCTCCTATCAGGAGAGCCAGCAAGAGACGCTTCTCCAGGAGTCAACAGCACCCCACTCTTCCCTCCAGTTCTCCTTGTGTGCTGTAGGCAACAGCCCTCAGCTGGGCCTCCCACACCCGGAGCTACGCAGATTTGGATCGGCGGTGTGTTTCGAGTTGATCCCTAAGTTGTTTTGCCATAGTCCATTCCTGGTCAGCTTGATAACCAGACATATTTCCTTAAACCACGTCTCCAGTGGCAAATCTGTGAAAAGTTAACATATCTTGGCCTGTTCAGGTTTACGTTAATATAATAATTACATATATACAATTCTTATTTCACTCATTTGTACTCCAAAAGCAAATATTCAAAGGGTGCTCAAAATTCAAGATTAAAACCATCATAATTTAACTAATTACAAACATGTATCTAAAAATTACATTAAGAGCATATTAAGAGAGCTATTACAGTCGCAGTCTTTGCTTCCCATTAACTTTTTTTTTTTTTTTTTTTGCTTGTTGTGTTTGTTTGTTTGTTTATTTATTCATTTTGTGGCTGGCTCAGCCTGCGCTGGTGGTGGCGCTGGCGCAGCATGTGGTGCCGGGGATCGAACTGCAGTCCCTGCAGTTGCCTGAGCCCTCCTAAGCAGGCGCTTTAGACCACTGAACCATATCGCCGGCCCCCCCATTAACTTTTAACAGCAGGGCTTAGCAACAATAAGAAATGCCCCAAGGGATCATTTGGAACGCATTTGGAACACACTCTTGCCTTCTGGTGAATGGTCTCAGGTCATTTTTCAATGTTCCGGTTCCTTCTCCTCAATCCTGTTCTCTTCCGGTTCATCCTCACAGCCCACAACTCCACTGGAGCCTTCCACTTGGCCATATGCTTCAAATTGCCTTCAGATCCAGCCGAAAACTCTCGACAGGAACCATAGCACTGTCTCAACAGCTGTTTAGACTGCCCTGGAATTTTTCTGCCACCCAGGCAACAGCTCTAAACAAGCAAAATGCAGAGCAATTTCCGGCCAAAGCACAACTTACGCGCGTGAGACCCAGCAGCCAGGCAGTCATCAGTAGAAGCCTCTCGAGTCTCATCCTAGGCAGCAGCAGCATTTCCAGCAGTACTCTGATTTTCCAAGCTCTACCCAGAGGGTCCCATATAGTTCATAGCCTATGGAGGCTTCCTCTTCAGTCTCAAAACCTTTCCACATTAATCCCCAAGGTTCGTAAGCCACAGGGCCAGCAACATCACAGCCATGACCCCACTTCTTGGTACCAAATTTGCTGGCGTTAGGGCTTACAGGGGACTAGATTTAATACGATGATGAAAGCAGTTGAGTTCGTATCAGGAAAGCCAGCATGAGAAGCTTCTGCGGGAGAATTAACAGCACGCCATCTTCCCCTCCGGTTTTCTTTTTATGCTGCAGGCAACAGTCCTCAGGTGGGCCTTGCATACCCAGAACCATGCTGATCCAGGTTCAACTGAGTGTTACAAGTTGACCATCAGCTAATCCACTGCAACATTCCTATTTTCTTGAGGGTTTTTAATCATAAATGGATGCTGAAATTTTCCAAATGCTTTTTTATGCATCTATTGAAATGTTTATATGGTTTTTGTCCTTGCTTCTATCTGTGAGGTGAATCGTATTTATAGATTTGTGTATGTTCAACCATTCCTATATCCTTCCACTTAGTCATTCTGTTTGTCTGCATCTTAGTGGGGATTTTTGCATCTGTGTTCATTGAAGAGCTTGGTCTGTGGTTCCCTTTTTTGGTTAGGTCCTTTTATCATTTTGGAATCAGGGTAATGCATGTTTCCAAGGATGACTTTGGAAGTACTACTTCCCTTTCAATTTCATTAAAGAGTTTAAGGAGTAGTAGCATTAGATCTTCTCTAAAATTTTTTGTAGAATTTAGCAGTGAATCCATGCGGACCTAAACTTTTCTTAGTTCGTACTTTACTAGTACTACTACATTTTCGGTTTCACTGACTGATATTGATTGGCCTATTGGGTTTTTATATCTTGTTGGTAAACTTTGGTAGTTCATATGTATCCAGAAATTTATCCATTTCTTCTAGGCTTTCCATTTTATTAGAGTACAGGTTCTCAAAGTAGTTGTGAATAATCTGGATTTTTGCAGAATCCATTGCAATTTTACTTTTTTTGTTGTTTCTTTCTTTTTTTTCTTTTTTTTTTTTTTACATTTTTTTATTCCTAATTGCACAAATTTGGGTCTTTCCTTTTTTTTGGGGGGGGGGTCTTTCCTTTTGACAATAATAATAGCCAAGGGTTTGCATATTTTGTTTATTTGGTCAAAGAACCAACTCTTCAATTCATAGGTTATTTGTATTTTTTTAAGTCTCAATTTAATTCATTCATTCATTAATTTATGCACTACCCATTATAATTACCTTCCTATCTTAAGTTTGGCTGCTGCTGCTGCTGTGACTGCTGCTTCTTTCCTGCCATAGCATGCACTATTTCTCCACTCCATGTCTCCCTGCCCACAATGGACTAAAACTTCTTCAGACTGGGAGGCAAAATATACCTTTCCTCCATGAACTCGTGGGTGTTGGGTATTTTGTCTCTGCCACAGGAAAAGTAGCTAAGATGGCTTAAAGTCCTCTTAGCTTTTAAAATGCTGCAGCAAAGTATGCTGTGATGTTTATCAGTTTACCTTTATATGAGATTCATTGCCTTTCTTTAGCACTTTGTAAAATTTTGTCCCCATGATGGCCTTCTAGAATTTGGAGCATAATGTGATGTGGAGAGATTTTTTGATCATGGATATTTGACATTCAATATGTCTTATTTATCTGTACTTTTTTTTCTTTTTCTATATTTGAAAAGTTTTCTACCATGATTTCTGCGAACATGTTGTTTTATGGCATTCTTCTGATTTTTCACTTATTCTCATTATTTTCTGGTTAATTTTCTTTTCATCATCTAGCACTTTTGGATCCTTTTTTTAATGCTATCTTGTTGTTTTTAAAGTGTTTTTGAGTAAAAATTCTTTGAAGACACTGTCTTACAGATCTGAGTTTCTGGTCTTACACTGGTTGGTTTCTCTATGCATATTTCCAGTATGACTTTTAATCTCTTAGATTTCTAATTGAAACCTTTTGGTGGACTCTAATTCTTTGATAAAGTAGTTATTCGTATCTTACATTGTGGGCTGGGCATATAGCTCAGCAACGTAAGTGTCAGCCTGGTAAGTTCAATGTTATGAGTTCAATCTCCAGTACCAGAAAAAAAATCTTACATCGCTTTGTTTAGCTCATCTAGATTTTCACTGGTATCTTCTAAAACATCCTGCATCTTTTTGGCAATTACTCCTGTTACCTGCTTAGTTGTATCTTCTCTAATCCTGCTGACTACTTCTCTGAGCTTCTTTCTAATCTCCTCTCCTCTCCTTTCCATTGCTTCAGGCATATCGCTTATGCTGTTCTGTCCTTCAATATGTCCCAGATACTTGGCTTCAGGGGTGTTGGGAGTTTGGGGAGACTTGTCTGTTTTTCTTTCTTTCTTTTTTTTTTTTTCAGGACTGGGGTTCAAACTCACACCTTGCACTTGCCAGGCAGGCACTTGCGCCACGGAGCTGTCTCCCCAGCCCCTTGTCTTGCTTGCTCTTGTCATGTGTCTATTATTTTTGATGTGTTAGTCTTTTTTTGTGCTGAAGTTTGTGGATATTTGTAGTTTAGACTTTGTTACCAGTATAGAGGTCTCTTTAGTTGCTTTTCAGTGATAGACTTTGGACATGGTTAACTATAATTCTTTGCCATAGCCCCATGACCCAATCACTTTGGTCAACTTCAGAGGTGAGGATTCAGTGCAGTAGCCCAACATACAAGTTCTCTGGGAATGTATTCCAGTACTGCTAATATCACAAAGCTGATTGAGTGCTGGTTTACTGTGCTGGCTGATACATTGTGTCAACTTAAAAAACTGGAAGCTTGGCTGGATTGGCTCAGTGACCTCATGACCTAGGGCATGGAGGCCCCTGCTAGGCATGGAGGCCCACCCCAGACTGACTCAGCACAAAAAGAAAATAAAAGGGAGTTGAGGAAGGATTCTGCACACCATTACCTTGGAAAGGCTCTGGTCCTCAAAGTCAGCAGGAAGGAAGAGAGGCTCGCTAGACACCACGGCTGCTGCTTCTCCTTTCGCTCTTCACTGTTGTCCACTGCCCTGTGCCGCTCTGCCTTGGAGCCAGCCAAGTATGGACTGAAACCTCCACTAACTGTGAGCTAAATAAACCTTTCCTCCCTTAATTTTGGGTGTCAGGTATTTTGTCCTAGCAAGAAGTAAAAAATAACTGAGACACTTACAGAGACAAAAACAGGTACATGACCCTGTTAATATCAAGTGAATCAGCTACAGTAGTGTCCCCTAAAACAAATTAGATATTAACATACCTTCAAAACCAATTGTGTACCACCCTTAATGCTAGAGAAAAAGTCAGAAATCATCTTGTAAACCTTAAAGCAACCCAGGTATTGATTTTCAGCTAATATGGATTAAATATGACAATTGTATCTTTGTAATCATAAAAATTAATCCAACAGTAATTTTACAAAGTATCAAAAGATTAACAAACTAAAGTTATACTATTAATGATGCAATAATACCTTGGTTCACAAGCTCAGTTCTCTTCCTGATTCTGGTTGTTAACTGAATTGGTAAGAATGGACTCAGATTTCTCCTAAGGTCAACAACAGTAAACCTAGCAAAAGCCAGGTGTGGTGCATACCCGTAAGCCCAGCATTTGGGAGGCTGAAGCAAGAGGGTCATTGTGAGTCTTGATTACAGCCTAGATTACATAGTGAGTTCAAGGCCAGGCTATACTACATAATGAGACCCTGACTTTAAAAACAAACAAAATAACAACAAAAAGTATTGAACCTAACCACTGAATTTGATCCATTCCTCATCCAACTCAGTTTGTGATCAGAATCATGGAAAAACTTGAGTTCTTGAACTGAGGTACAACTCCTCAGGGCTTGGGAGTGGGAGAGTGCAAGAGAAAAGCTTTGAAACCTTAAATTCTGTGGTACAAGGAGAGAAAAGTAGTATAAGAGATCCTATTGTGGAGTAGAAAGATACGTATAGAATTAGATAAAAGACAGAAAAAGAAAAAAAAGAAGAAGCTGACAAGAAAGATATAGAAGAGGGTGTTATGTCTTATGTCTAGATGTCACCCTGTCTCAGTTACTCTTCTCTCAAGGAAAGGTTTATTTAGCTCACAGTCAGTGGAAGTTTCAGTCCATACTCCACTGGCTTCAAGGTAGAGTGGCACAGGGCAGAGAGCAGCAGTTCATGGTGATAGAATACAGCAAAACAGTAAGAGCATGGGAGATAGCTCCATGGCACAAGTGCCTGCCTGGCAAGTGCAAGGTCGTGAGTTCGAACCCCGGTCCTGAAAAAAAAAAAAACAGCAAGAGCAAATGCGAGGAGTAGCAGCAACAATGGCAAAAGAGAGTCAGTCCATCTCCTTTATTTATTTACTTACTTATTTATTTATTTTTGCGGGACCGGGGTTCAAACTCACGACCTTGCACTTGCTAGGCAGGCACTTGTGCCACAGAGCTAACTCACCAGCCCCTCTGTCTCCCTTATATTGCCTTCAGATTATCCACCCCAGGCTGGGTGTAGCACTCCCATCCATAATCCCAGCAGCACTCACACCCATAATCCCCGTGGATCATGAGTTAGTCACAAACTCTAGAAGTTCACTCCATAAGTTACATATGGCTTTGGTGGGGGTGGGGACGACACCTAGACACAAACCGCAACACACCGGAAGCCTCATGCGGTTGGTCACAGGTGGCACTTTTCTGAGGTAGCTGGATCTGAAGTGGGTGATGTTGGGATGTGTTATTACTAAACCAGTCCACTGATTGGTTTGACATAAGGCTGGGTATGGACACTAGGAAGGCGCATCCCTGACACGAGTGCTTCCTACCCTAAGAACGCATAGCCTGATATCATAGAAGGCGCACGAAAAGGGCTGTTGCTCACTGCTTTGCTGCCTTCTTGTCTTCCGTTTCTCCTCTGGGATGCCTCTCGGCCATGCCACCCTGCCTCGGAACAGCAGATTACAGGCTGAAACCTCTAGAAAACATGAGCCAAGTAAACCTTTCCCCTTCTAATTCTGAGTGTCAGGCAGCTTGTCTCAGCAATGAGAAGAGTAACTAAAACAGAGGGAGGAAAAAAAAAAGAAAGAATGTAGTAAAAATATGAGAAATTCTAAAGAGGAGCAAAGTTAAAGTGGAAAAAAGAAAAAGAGATTAGGAGTAAGGTAGAAGACAAAGGTTAATGAATTCCCAGGAAACTGGTGAAGAAGAAAGAAGAGAAATAAGAATACAACCTAAGAGCCTGCTTTGACAAGCGCAGGGACCAGGGTTCAATCCCCGGTTCCGCATGCTGCAGCCAGCCTTGCCCCTTCCTCAGGGTGAGCTGCAACCGAGTCCAGGCATGGTAGTTCACGCCTGTAATCCCAGAGCTGAGGAGGCTGAAAGCAGGAGGATCACTATGAGTTGGAGTTGCGTACTGAGACCTTGTACCAAATACATAAATGAGAAGGTCAGCCTGATAGTTCAGCAGACTAAAGCACCTGCTTGGGCAGAGCGCAGTGGCCGGGATTTGATCCCAGGCATGCTGTGCCCACTCTGCTGGTGGGGTGTGCTGAGACAGTGATT
>PVKN010005981.1:10505-29577 GCA_004027915.1 Capromys pilorides
AAATAAGTGCATACTTCAGGGGGAAGGGAGGGGGTGGGAGTGGGGGTGGGGGGCAGGGGCAGGGGACAGGGGAAGAAGAAGAAAAAGCCAACCAAATGAACAAAAATAAAAGCCAAAATAGTTTCTCTGTGATTTCACACCTGCGGTCATCTTCTGGGATGCCGTTTGCAGCAGTGTGCAATTCAGGACGTGTTCCTGTTCTCCGAGTCAGACAAGAAGGCAGTCAGAACCCAGGCCTGGGCTGGGCTGGGCAGAGGTGCCAATTCTGGGGCCTTCGAATCCATGGAGATTGAGGCTGAACCCGGCTCCCGGCCATGGGCATGAGGCCTGGGTTGTTCAGCTAATGACACTTTCTTGCTGGCCTGACCTGTGACCGTGGATATCTCCTGAGCTGACCCTCACTCAGTCACTGTGGATGTAGAAAGCTGGGAGCCCTGAAATCAAGCCAACCTGGGGTTGCCTCGAGTAGCAGGCTTAGACAACCCTCCTCCCTGTTCTGCTGACCAAGCTCTCCCAGGAGGTGGTGCTTTGGCTGGCGTCCCTCACTGGCTGTCTGACCTCAGCATCCTCCTGTCCATTCTGCTGTACTTCCCCGGGAAGGTTTTGGAGACCCCCACTTTCACTGTCTCTTGGAGGCTTGGCCCTGCTTTCTCGCCAGCTAGAAGCCAGGAGTTAGAAGAAAGCACAGATTGTCCCTCCGTTCTTCCACATTCTGTTCTGTCTCTTCAGTCTCTCTGCAGTCAAAGCTTTCCTGTCAGATTCCTCCTGGGATCTCCTTCCTTGTTTTCATCCTCAAGTCATTAGTTTCCAACATCTGGATTCCAATCTGGGAGCCGCTGGTTTGTTGCTGCTTACTGATCCGTCATCTTCCCGGAAGTCCTGCTAAATTACATCCTTGTCCGTTTTATTTATTTAAGAAAAAGTATAAGTGAATTATGCTGTTATAAAATCTACTGAGCCAGCACCAGTCCCAGCCCCAGGGCAGGCTGAGCTGGCCATAACATAAATAAATAAATAAAGTATAAAAAAAAACCTAAAATAAAATCTACTGAGCTAATCATTTCCACACTTTTGAGGTTTTTCTCCCCCCGTCACTCTCTGAGGAACATCTTTCTTTGTGTATAAATACTTTCCTGCATTGAAGGTGAATTTTTTAGGATAAATCACTGGGGACAGAACTACTGGTCCAAAAGAGACACATATCTTGAAGACCTTGTTTTGCAAAAGTGCAAAATGGTGGTAGGGATCTAAACTAGCAAACTGCCCTTTGTGCTCTGCCCCTGTGGGGTAAAGAATGGGTTGGAAAACATTTCCTAATTTATAGATTTAAAAGTCCTATTTCATTATTGTATTAGTTGATGTATCTGATCATCACTGAGGTTCAATGCCTTTCCAAAAATACTTTAACCACCTATCTATAAATTTGGGGAAGGATTTAGACCTAGGACAGGAAATAAACTTCATTTTCCTTCTAAAGAAATGACAGCTGGCAGGATTGCAACTACTCTACCCAGACTACACAATAATTAAAATGCCATATTTTTTAGCTCCTCAAACTGATCAGCAACACTTAGTAAAAGTACTCATTTCATTTTATGTTGCCTCATTTTATATTTTGAGACTATGTTACCCATCTAGGACTCCTAATTCTTGGGCTCCAGAAATCATCATGTTTCAGCCTCCTGCATAGCTGGGCCTATAGGTACTCAGGGCTGAAAAAAATTCTTTTTAAAGCACACACCTTGGGAGTGGGGAGACAGCTCAGTAGAATAAGCGCCTGCCTGGCAAGTGCATGGGCCTGAGTTCAATCCCCAGTTCCGCAAAAATAAATAAATAAAGTACACACTTCAAGTTTGTGACTTCTCTGTCAATTCTCAGTGGAGGACACTGGACCCGAGACCCGTGTGGGCACCTGTTAAGCACTCACTATCAACTGTCTAAGTAGAATAATGACTCATGTCTAATTTTGGGCTGCCCAACTTCTCGTAGGCTTAAGATTTTCAGTGCTTACAAATGTTGTACTGAAATAGAAGGCATAAGCTAGGAGCAAACCCCAGAAGAATTAGTTCCTATACAGAGCCATTTGGAATGAAGAATATCATTCAAACTTAGAGTTGAAACCTGCAATTAGCAAATAAAGATAAATCGCATTTTCAGGCAAAGGAGGTCAACCAAAGAAAAACTAAAATAGCATCAAGGAGCTATCTGTAAGACCCAGCTCATTAAGAAAGACTTTAAAGTGGGTGTGGTGGCGCATTCCTGTAATCCCACAGCTTGGGAGGCTGAGGCAAGAGGATCAGTGCGAGTTTGAGACCAGCCTGGGCTACAAAAGTGAGCTCAAGGCCGGCCTGAACTGCACAGGGAGACCTTGTCTCAAAAAGACAAAAAAAAAAAGAAAGAAAGAAAGAAAGAAAGTGAAAAGAAAGACTTTGACAGAGAAATAACACGCAACCTCTGCTTTGAATTTGAAGAGATGGATTCTTTAAAAATGGGACATTGAAAAAAAATTAGGGCATTGAATAAAGGACAACTTGCCAACCATTTGGAAAGGAATAAATCAGTTTCTGCCACTACTTGTGACATGCCAAAATCAGTTCTGGATAGATTTGTTCAATATAAATTGAGAAAAAACAAATTCAAGAAAAGCCTGAACTGGTGGTCATTGGCTTGCAAGTCGGGAAAGCTGGAAGGCAGATGAAGAGAACATAAAAGGAGGAAGAAAGTTTAAAATTTCTAAACAAAGCCAAGAAAGACAGAGAAGAAAAAATACTTGGCAAAATAGATAAAAAGTTCCAGTTCATGATCTAAGTTACGGGCAAATGTCAAGCCAAGGAAACAGCCGCCCGGCAGGCCAAGATAGCTCTTTCCTGTGGAGCAGTCGCTCAGAGAGGCCTGGGGGTGCCGGAAAGCGCGACGCCCGCCCCAGCGGGGAGGGGGAGGGGGAGGCATGCGCCACTACCCAAGGGAGAACGCTCTGGCAGCGTCAGTCAAAATACAATCCCCACTAGAAGAGCTCATTGGGTAATTTAATCTCTGGGAAAGAATCAGAGATCTACAAAAAGATGCTTGCACGAAGACTGGAGAAAATTTCTGAAAATTTGTGACATCCTAAACTCAGAAAGGAGTTCAATAAACACGAATCCTTCCAGCCTCATCCCTTAAAGGACTATTTCAGAAAAGGACAAACATGCATGGGCTTTAAAGTACTGAGAGCAATAGCCGGGCGTGCTGGCACACGCCTGTAATCCCAGCACTTGGGAGGCTGAGACAGGAGGATCCTTGCGAGTTTGAGACCAGCCTGGGCTACAAAAGTGAGCTCAAGGCCAGCCTGAACTGCACAGTGAGACCCTGTCTCATAAAGACTAAATAAATAAAGTGCTGAGAGCAAATGACAGAACTATTACTTTCAAAAGCACAATTATAATTTTACAAAGTGAAAAATATACATCAGAATGTAACAATGTTTATAACTAGATAGAATTACAGGTGGATTTTTAATTCTTTTTATATTTTGCTTGCGTTTTCCAAGCTTTCTACATATATGTGTATACTTCTATATAAAAATTCTAAAAAATATGCATGCATGCACGCGTGTGTGTAGAGGGAGATTTATTAACTGGAAGCCCAGTGGACAGTGTTCTAGGCATCCCATCCCCCTCTGTCACACACGTGTTAAAAACATCTTGTTGGAACCCCACAAAAGACCATAAAAATGGAGACTGCGCAGGTGGGTTCCTAGCTAAGCTTCCTTAATGAGAAATTGGGAAGAGGAGAATAGTAAATTTGATTAAATCATCTCCTCTGAAAGCCACTTTAAAAAAAAAAAAATCACAAAAGACAGATAAGAGCCTATCTGACAGCAAGATCAAAAGGTTCTGGAACAAATTCCTTAAGAGAGAAAGACAAATGTAAGACTGAAGTCTTTTCCTGAAGCCAATTAATTCCCTTTAAGAATTCAGTTTAACCATTGCTTAAATTATATCTGCAACTTTTGTAGCAGCCCCTTTACTTTTCATGTTTGTAAACCAGCACATCAACAATGCTTAATCAGCAAAATAGCGTTTCTCCAAGGAGCTATGAAAATATACCTTGCATTTGAAATATAATAAAAAAAAAAAGCACGACTGGTTTCTTTATCACAGAGCAGAACCACATCTGGTCATTTTAAAAAATGCATTAGACAGAGTATGAATTCCAGATACTTATTACCGAGAACTGGTTTATCCATTTAGTCCCATTTCCCAGAAGTTTTATTACTTGGAGACAGGAGGATTGTAGAAGCCAGGGATCAAAGCCCTGGGATCTAACCACTTATTGCGAGGGCTAGACTGCAAGCCGTAGGAAGCATGTGGGGGGTGGGTAATCTACAGCAGGGCACAAGGCACCGCTGCTCTCATCTCCCCGGGCCCAAGTAATCCCAAAGAAGGCCCACACCCCTACTTTAGTAACTGGCCGTTTCATTTGCAAAACCCAACTCTTTACCAGCGCCCAGCCATCATTTCACGTACAAATGCATATGCGAGGCTTTCTGAGTTTTGTTTTTGTTTTGTTTTGTTTTGTGGGACTGGGTTTCAAACTCACGACCTTGCACTTGCCAGTCAGGCACCTGTGCCATGGAGCTATCTCCCCAAACCCCAGAAATGCATATGCGAGCAAGTGGAGCAATTTTCCTAACAGTAGGCCAAGCTGGCAGGCACATCAAAAATAGCCATTTGCCTGCGATTAGAGGCCTGACCGTCATTGTCCACAAGGGGGTAAATTTCTCTCCGTACAAGTCTTGCCCTCTGAAAGACAACAGGATCTGATTTGCAGGAACAGGTGCCTGAACCCCCAGCCCAGCAACTTTGGGGGCCCCGTTCCTATTGACTGCCTCCGTCAAAGCCCCAAGGGGCCCTGCCTGCACCCAACAATGGTAAAGGGCATTAGTGAGGAGCCCTGGCCCTCAGACATCCCCGCAAGGGATGGCACTAACCAAGGTCAATTCTCTGCCTGCCAACCAACCTGCTAGAGCAGAAGAAGAGCCGGAAGCTTGGCCAGCCCAGCGTGGCTTCGCTGGCACCAGCAGCTCGCTGTGCTTTGCACCTGCACAAAGCAAAAGGCTCTTGGGGCAGAACACTTCTTAGACCAAAAGGGCCACACGGCAAGTCTTGCTAAGCTGGTGTGTCTACCAGCAAGAGTAGAGAAGTTAATTATTTCGTTGTTTCTGTTACTCCCCCATCACTGTCATTGTGGTGCTAGGGGTTAGAACTAAAGCTGTCACACTGAGCTACATTGCAAGTCCCAAACTGAAGCCAAAACATATTACACTGAATAACCCAGAATTCATAAGTTTTAAATAACTGGTATATTACAATTGTTCTAATTTATTTATCGTTGTTACTATTGTTGTTAGTCTCTTACTGTACCTAATTTAGAAGTTAAATTTGATCGTAGATAAGTATGCATGGGGGAAAACCCCCAACATAGGGACGGTTTCCCGCTCGGCTGCATGCCCGGCATCTATTTGGGGGCTTGGAGTACACTGCTCAGATCAGGGAAGATCCCTGCTCCCGGAACGTAGGGGACAGAATAACACCTATAGCGAAGAGTAACACTGCCGCCACAGTCTCCTCCCAAAACGTGCTTCAGGGCCCATAGAAGGAATGTCTCCTGGGGCCAGCCAGATAGCTCAGTGGACTAAAGTGCCTGATTAGGCAGGAGCAGGGAATGGGGTTCCATTCTCAGCACCCCGTGCAGGCCTCGCCCCCGGGGCGCGCTGAGACTGGGCATGGTGGCGCTTACCTATAATTCCAGCATTTGGGAGGTTGAAAACAGGAGAATTACTACGAGGCCAATCTGTGTAGAGAGACCCTGTAGACCCTGTACTAAATACATGGAAGAAAGAGAAAGAAAGAAAGATAGATAATGTCTCCTCTTTGTTCATCTTACCCAGATGTGACCGTCGGAGTTCTGGAAATGACCGAAATGTCCATCAGCTGGTACGTGCACAAATAAATGCCATCTGATGGCACATCGCTCAGCGACAAAAAGAATGCACTACTGACGCCCTCAACATGTTAAGGAGGCTGAATAAAAGTCCTTCCCCCAGAGCCTATACCGTACGATTTGATCTTTTTCTTTTTCTTTCTTATTTATTTATTTATTTATTTATTTTGCGGGACCGGGGTTCAAACTCACGACTTTGTACTTGCCAGGCAGGCACTTGTGCCACGAAGCTATCTCCCCGTTCCCCCCCCCCTCTTTTTTAAAATTTTTATAAAACTGTACAAAATGCAAACTAATCGATGGCAAGAGAAAGCTCCAAGTTGTCTGGATGGGAAGCAAGCAGGGAGCAGCGCAGGCAGGGAGAGGGAAGCAGAGGGAGGGGTGGAGTGGGTGGAGCTCGAAGCGCTCAGGCGTGCCTGTGCCCAGCTACTGGGAAGTCTCCTAACCTTACGCTTTAAATAGCATTCATTATATGCAATTATGCGCTAGAAAGCTGTTTTTAAAACAGTTTGCCTTACGCCTGCCACCTTCTATGCAATGGACCTGGGCCAGAACGCCAAGAGCTGGTGCTTTTCCAGTGCCCCAAGTGAGCACAGTCAGGTGGAAACTCCCCGGCCGAGCGCCAGGCTTCCTCCTGTCGCGGAGGCTTCCTCGGTGGACCTGGAAGGCTCTGCCCTGCTCAGGTCCGGACCTCATGAGGACAGGAAGTGGACACGCCTTCGCTGCAGCCCTGCCTGCCTGCTTCTCTGATTCACCGTGAAACTTAGGCCAAGGAGGTCCGTGTGGTTTGTTCTGTGCGGTTTGTTCCCTCCGACGTTCCTGGCCCACACAGGGCTACGCGCCCCTTGCTCAGGTGGGGAGTTCTGCAGAGTGGCCCACAGACTCCTCGGCTATCATGCCCAGCAGCAACAGAAAGGAAACTGTTTTTCATGCAAATTTCTGGAAGCTTCCGGCTGAGCACTGTCTTCTGTCCCTATATACCTCACAGCTCCAGGCAACACCACCCACAGGCCTCCGCCTATGCCTGCCACCCACATGGGCGGGTGACGGGGTGACGCAGATGTGAGGTGAACCTTCCATCCACGTCCCACAGTCACCTCACCTCGGGAGGAATTCTCTCAAAGCCTTCCAACCTTTGAAACAGGCCAAACCTGTATCACCTGGGGCAGAGCACAGAACCACGCCAATCCCTTGCCCCAGAAAGACAGACTTCGTCCTCTCTCTGGACATCTTCTCATGGGAGGGCAGCTCAGGCAGATGTGCAAGTGGACTCTCGGGACACGGGGTCCTGAGTCATTCGTGTCATTTCTGCTCACCTGGAGGATGTCTTGTCACACTCCCTTGCTCATTGACGCCTCCGACCAAGTCCCTTTTCTGTTAAGTTCCCCAGTCCCCTTCCAGTTCAGCTTTCCCCATCACCCATATCCCCAAGGATAGAGAGGAGAAGGAGCGAAAAGCAGGAACGACTTCCAGTGGGGGATAGGGGACGTAAAATTGTCCACCTTTGTCCCCAATGTGGCGATTTCAATTTTAGAAGCCTTAAAATTTAGTTTCTTCTGGATCTGTACAATTTGAGGCAATGACATCGGCCTTTGGTCACCAAATTTTACTAGGGGACTCAGTTTTTGTTTTGGATATTGGTAACAGATTAAATGAATACTCGATGTATGTAAGTATTATCCCTCTATGAAAGTTGAATGTTGGAGAACATGAGCAGGGTTTGTCGCCAGGGGGGCGCTGTTGAGCAGATAAGGAAGTGGAAGTTGTTTCAATGGCTTATTTTAGCACTGCAGGGAGAGCCAAGTGTAATGGAGCCAATCTCAGATTTCACCATCGCAGCTATACAGTTCACACTGCTTCAGGAGCATTTGTGGCCATGACCTGGGATCAGAGAACCCTAAAGAGTCCCTCTGCTATGAGCAACTCCCTGGTATCACGCACTGGCCCTGCTTCCTCAGAGCTGGGCTGCATGGACCACGTGCCTGCAGCTGTCCACCATCGCGGAATTGACTCTCCCAACCTCCATCTATCTTTTCTGTTCTAATAACAACCTGCAAACAGCATTCCGCAGGCTTCCTTCCTGCTGCTGTTCCTGGTTCTTCGATTCTGCTCATTAATTCCATGAAGCTAGAATTCTAAGCGAGTTAAGCACACGCACGAGGTACCCCTTTTCTGGGGCAGACTGGAGCCCAAGTGATGAAGTTCTAGCGTTAGCAACAGTAGCAGCAGCTTCTCCATCCAGCGCGTGGTTTTCTTTCTGTCTCTCTCTCTCTCTCTCTCTTTTTTTTTTTTTTTTTTTTTGAGACAGGGTCTTGCTATGCAATTCAGGCTGGCCTTGAGCTCACTTTTGTAGCCCAGACTAGTCTGGAACTTGCACCAATCCTCCTTCCTCAGCCTCCCAAAAGCACGTGGCTTTCTGATTAAAGCTGCTCAGGTAATTTCAGCTGCCAATCAAATTCTTCAGCTCTCTCAAGGATTCCACAAGGCACGTGATATCCAACAGTTAATTCATTTCTTCTGAAGCTAAAATTAGCTGGAGTAGATTCTGTTCTCTGACTCACCTTTGAAGGCTTGTAAATGATCTATAAGTCTATGGTGGGCATTTGATGTTTCCTAAGTTCCTCTTTTTCCTTCACGCCCTCCCCCATTAATCATTCCTAATTGATCCACAAAGTTGTTCTAAATAAGTTGTGTTAAAGAGAAAAAATTCTTCTGAGCCTTGTTAAAATGGTTAGAGAGGGCCGGCGAGATGGTTCAGTGGTCTAAAGCGCCTGCTTAGGAAAGCTCAGGCAACTTCAGGGACTGCGGTTCAATCCCCGGCACCACATGCTGCGCCAGCCCCACCAGCAGGGCAGGCTGGGCCAGCCACAAAATAAATAAATAAATAAACAAACACAACAAGCAAATAAATAAATAAAAATTTAAAAAAAAAATGGTTAGAGAGACAATTTAGTACTGTTGCAATAGGAGTCAACAGGGAGATTCGGGAGTCTCCCCTGGGTTCCACAGAGACCCCAAGACTGATGGTGGACCACCAAGAGCTGCTAGTGGATGAGACCTCAGGGGGAGGGGACTCTTCAGAAACCCGGGTAACAGAGCCCTTGCTGAAGGCCAGCCATGGCGATCAGAGACCAAGGGCCAGAGATAAGGACTCTGTCAGATACAAAACTCTGGTGGCTTCCGGGTAAGCTGAATCCTCAGGGCGTAACCAGTAGTGCTGAAAGGAACTTGCAAGGTCAGATTGTTGTCTCAGGGAGTCAGGTGACTTTCGAACTTTCTTGGACCTGGGCACAAAAGGCTCCTCTGCCTCTCCCTTACCCAGGAGAACGGATAGAAGACACAGATCCAGCACCAGGAGATGAAGCCCAATTCCATTCCTTCCCAGCAAGCCAGGGAGAGGTTTGGGTCCCAGAAGACGTAAAAGTAGCTTTGAAATGTCTGTTGGTACACTGTAGACTGTCTGTGCTGTTCCTTGTTACAAAAGACCTCAAAAAAACAAACAACTGGGCGTGGTGGCACAGGCCTATAATCTCAGTACTAGGGAGGCTGAGGCAGGAAGATCAATGTGAGTTCGAGAACAGCCTGAGCTACAAAAGTGAGCTCAAGACCAGCCTGAACTGCATAGCGAGACCCTGTCTCAAAAAAGACTAAATAAATAAAAAATAAAATAAAAATAAAAAAACAAACAAAAGGCCAGCCTGATAGCTCAACTGGACTAACATTCCTACTTACGCAGAGCACAGCGGCCAGGGTCCGATCCCCAGTGTGCCATGCTGGCCCCGCCTCTGGGGCTCGCAATTGAGACTGGGCATGGCAATGCACACTTGTAATCCTAGCGCTTGGGAGGCTGAAAACGGAATCACTACGAGTCCAATCTACATAGTGATGTTGTAGGCAGCTGAATGAGATAGAAATATTATAGGCAGTTATACAGGCCAGGCCCTCAAGGACGACATGGAAGACAAGATGACTTTACAACTAGAGACAGACACTCCTCCGCTGTGGGCCAGGTCTCAAGACCAGAGTAAACAAATACAGCTACATACTTCCTTACGGGTGGGCATCAGGGACTGATATTCTAAGTAGGTATCAATCACCTTAAAAGACCCTGGAAAGAGTCACGAGCCCAAGCTCAATAGGTGGTGTTCTTGCCCGCTTGCTACGTGGCTTGCTTTTCCATTGGATCCCAGTTTTAATCAATGTTATGTGAGCAATGATGCTTGTAATCTCATTGGTTGACCATAGTCTTTGTCCCACCTCATACCCACCTAAGCGAGTTCCCACCTCTTCTCCTTAAAAGTCCCTGGAAGAGATAGCTTTCGGGGGCACCTACTCAGGACCCCCTTCCTGTCTCTCTCTTGGACAGGAGCTTTCTTTCCCTCAGTAAGTATGTTCGGTTCATTACCTCCCTTCCTAAAATTCATTCTTCAGTTTTAGAGAATATGAACTCATCCCAGGTACTTTTCAGGTTGGGGATCGCTTTTCTCTATATCATTTGGAGGTTCCCTATTGGAGGTCATCCACCCCAGATCAGTTTTTTCTTCCTGCATCAGTGAGACCCTGTAGACCCTGTAGACCTTGTCCTAAATGCAGAAAAAAAAGACCTCAACACACCTGTACCTGGTGAGATGGTGATTAGAGGTAAGCAGGCCCCTCCGCCTGCCCAGAGGCTGCTTAGAATGAATCCTGTTTGCATCCTACCTACATACATGATCTTCGGCTTGAGTGGTGAGCAGAGAGGAACCTGAGTGCATGAGCCTGAACAACTGGAAACAAGCAGTCTCACTAGAGATAGGCTCTGCAGGCCCTGCAAGGATGGGGGCCAGTGTGAGGCCCCAGAAAGAGGGCTTGCAGGAGCATGGCTAACATTTGGCTAAGAGGAGAGTTTTTGTCAGTTCATACCTGTCAACGTGCTCAGCCTAAGCACCAGTAAGGCCTACTAGGTTATTTTCCTGTCCCCATTTTGTTAACACCTTGGGCTTGGCTGTGTGGGAGGAGAAGGCTCAGTGGCTGAGGTAGCTAGAAGCCACCGTACCCCAAGCAGGGCACGATGGAAGGCAGAGGACTGTGTCAGGGTGGTGGCAGACACCAGATGCTGCCACATGGTATGTAGCATGTTTATTTTATTTTAGGGACAATGAAGGAAAAGCCATTGAAATGTTTTAAGCAAGGAGCTAACAGGACCTAGCTCATATTGTACAAAGATGGCCCTGGTTGTCCTCCACAACCGGCTGAGGAGGACGGGTCAGGATGGCGATGTAAGTGGCAAAGAACTTTCCGCACCAACACCAAGACTCTAATTCACTCTTCTGTGATTTCTACTGGGAAGCGAGTGAGGGAGACAACCTTACTAACAGCTACCACAAAAAGAAGGGCCTACGAACATGTTTCAAAATAAATGAGAAGGGCTTATGTAGACGGTAAGACTTGGTGACAAATATAAAATAATTGTACACGATGAGAAAAAGTACAGCATTTCTCAGTGAGAAAATCAAATATCTCAAAGATGTTCTCTCCAAATTCTTCTGTAGATTAAATGCCATTTCAACTAATACTCAACAGGGTTTTAGTTTTAGTTTTGTTTTGTCTTAGACCTTGGCAATCAAGTCTTTAAACTCATCTGGGAAGGTAATCTAAAGTACCAAGACATTTTAGAATTAAGAACAATGTGTGTGGGGCTGGGGAGATAGCTCCGTGGCACAAGTGTCTGCCTGGCAAGTGCAAGGTCATGAGTTCAAACCCAGGTGAAAAGAAAAAAAAAAAAGAACAATGTGTGTGTGTCTTGCAGAGGTGCAATGCAGAGGTGAGCACATGCTCATCTGTGCACAACCCTGGCCACACAGGAAAAACGACAGATGTTAAGACATATGAGGGGAACCCTTCAGACTGCTTCAAAGCTCAGGGGCATCTAAAGACACCTGAGGACACGACCCTGTTTCTCTAGCACAGTGCACGGTGTGTAACCATGGCTTAGTGCACATAGACACACACGTGCTGGTTACAGCAATGTAGAAGAATGTAAACCTGAGGTAACGACCCGTGTAAGAAGTGACAGGCGCCTCTCTCACACTCTTGCTCTGGGTCTCTGCTCTGCTCCATGCTTCCTGCTGTTGTTGCTGGTGTCTTGCACATGTGCGTTCTTTAACCTTGAGGCCCCGAGTGGGCCAACATAATTCAAGGGAAGAAAGAATATGTTAGATTTTTATCACTGGGACAAAATACCTTACATACAGAACAGAAGAGGAAAAGTTTATTTTGGCTCACACTCTGATAGTTGGCTGGCTCCAAGGTAGAAAGCTCTCCATGAAGGGGCCTGGGGGAAGAAAGGGGCTCACTTCACAGTAGCCAAGAAATAGGGGTCAAGAAAGGAAGGGGCTGGAGCAGCATACATCCTTCAGGGGCAGGTCCCAGTGATCTGCCTCCTCCAGCCGGGCCCCCTCTGAATACTGTAGTATCGGAGATTGTTGCAATTTGGAATTTTGGAAGAGGAATAATATAGGATACATAATTTATAGAAAAAAGTGGGGCCAGGGAGATAGCTCAGTAGAATAAGTGCTTGCCTGGCAAGCACAAGGTCCTGAGTTCAATCCCTGCTACCACACACACACACACACACACACACACACACACATACAATCAACTATCTGAGGTAGGTTTCTGCCAGAAATACTTATTTTATAATAGTCACCCAAAGAGTCATATACAAAGAGAGCATAGGAAATCTGTCCACACACTAAAGACCAAAGAATCCAGCCAAGGGCCTGGGTCCCATGGTAATGTCCTGCATGAGTCCAGCTGAAGATCTAGAGTTAGTAACAATGCCCACCTCAAGTCCAGCTAAAGGCCAAGAGCCCATGACAATGTCTCATGCGGGCCCAATTCGTGGATCTGCACTGGGAAGGCCCAAAGGTCAGTGGTAGAAGCCAGAAAGTCTGTGCCAGTGGGATGAAGGATCTATGCTAGCCGGCTGGGGCATCTGCACTAGAGATAGGACACAATTCTCACAGTAAGAACAAAGTAAGTACCAGAGCTCCCCTGAAAAGCACCACAGCCGTCCTCAACAACAAGGTTCCAAGCTCCTCCAGGGATGAGGAGAGCTGAGTTCCCACGAGAAATGCCAACAGCTCCCTTCTTCTCCAGCTCTGCCTCTGATGCTGCCGGCAGCGATTCTCAGGGGCGCCTCCCGTATCCGGCTCCACACTGGTTCAGTTCAGCCGGGGGTCACAAGTTGACCACCAGTTCTCAATCCACCACAGGGATGAAGCCCTGAATACCTGAGTCTTTAGGGATACTTTATATTTATTTTTTTTTAATTTTTTATTTATTTATTTATTTATTTGTTTGCTTGTTGTGTTTGTTTGTTTCTTTGTTTATTCATTTTGTGGCTGGCTCAGCCTGCCCTGGTGGTGGCGCTGGCGCAGCATGTGGTGCCGGGGATCGAACTGCAGTCCCCGCAGTTGCCTGAGCCCTCCTAAGCAGGCGCTTTAGACCACTGAACCATCTCGCCGGCCCCGATACTTTATATTTAAACCTTTAGCAAAGGGCAAGGGAGTCATGAGACAGAGAGGAGATCAAAATATTCTATACACAAGTACAAAGATACCAAGCCCACTATTCTGTGTGAATATACACTATAAAAAATCTAATTCAAAACTGTGATTTAAACACTGACCTTGACATTGACAGCATAATAGCTAGCCCAGGAAGAGATAAGTAGATGAACAGAACGAACACCCCCAGACAGAACTGCACAGGTTTATGAAAATTTAAAATAAAGCGCAGGAAATATCTTTGTTAGTAAAGAAAAGATGGTTGACTCACTACTTGGCCCTCAGGATTACCCAGCCACAAAGGAAAAAACAGAGCCAGGTTAACTTTCTGACACTGTGAAAATAAAAACAAAGGAGAAGATAAGGTCCCTCTTCCTGGGAATGGAAAGCCTGTTGCGGTCTCACCTCGCTGGCACCTCCTGAGGAGAGCCTAGAAATCAAGCTTGTCAACTGGGATCCCGCAGACAAGGATGGGCTGCGCCCGCGCTTTCTGCAGGGGTCTTCCTGTGCCTAAGGGCTGCTGGGATAGGACAATGGGGAGGTGGAAGACGCCAGGGAATGCAGCTAACATAGAGAAAACCTCGGATGAAAGAGCTCTGAGGCAAGGCGGCAGGAGAGACAGCACCTGGAGAGTTTTTTTTTGCTGGAATCTAGATTACTGATCTCCAAATACATGGAGAGATCTGTCCCTCATAATCTTTAAGTTGCTCTCAGGAAAATTTATCAGAAACATTTACTTTCTCTTTTCCTCCTCTGAAGGGAATGGTGCTGGATCTCACGGTCATGAGGCCGCCTCCCTGTAGGAGGCAACGCACTTTTTAAACTGTTGAGCCGTCTTCTAACATCCATCCCTCTATTAAGTAGTCCCTGAACCAGACTTATACTTCTCTGATGCATTGAATGAAACCTTTGAAGCATTTTCATGCTATGTTTTAACCACGTTTTATCTTTTTTGAGAAAATCACACATTGCCAAAGTCAATCGCTCCTACAATACAGGCCCTCTCGGTCTCCCTTCTCTGAACGAGCTCCACGGTGTCCTTGCAAAGTCCCTTCAGGGCCACCCCCACCCGCCGGCCGGGATCCCCACTCACAAGACTCTTATTACTACCGCATTTTTCTTTTTCGCAAGACTTCCTTTTGCGTAATTTTGTAACCTTCCGCCTATTCAAAGTCTGCCCTTCATGGGCCTGCGAGATGGCTCAATGGTCTAAAGCGCCCGCTTAGGCAGCCGCAGGGACTGCGGTTCGATCCCCGGCTCCGCAGGCTGAGCCAGCCACAACATAAATAAATGAGGTTTAATAAATAAATAAATAATAAAATAAAATACTTTAAAAAAATAAAAAAGTCTGCCCTTGGGAGGCCAAAGCCGGAGGACTGCTGTGACTTCCAGGCTAGCCAGGACTACAGATCAGATCGAGACGCTGTTCTGTTCCAGCTGCAGCGGCTTTCATTAGCTCCGACCTCGTGGATTAGCATCCCGCCCCCTAGGGTTTGGACTGAGTTCTCGTAGTCACCGCAGCCGAGCAGCGCACGGCCGGAAGAGGGCGGGCGTCCCAGAGGTCGGCCTGTGCGGAGGCGCGACCGGGCGCGCGTGGGCGGGCGGAGCCGGGTGGGGTCTGCGGTCACCTGATTGCACCCGGGCAGGGCGTCCTCGCGCGGCGCAGGCGAGGGCGCAGACGCCCGCCGATGGACCTAAGCGCGCTGGGCCCGCCCGGGCTGCTGGCGCTGTGCGCGCTGCTGGCGCTGGGGCCGCGGGCCGCGCTCGCCGACGCCGACCCCGCCCCGGGGCCCGCGCTGTGGCCGCTGCCGCGCGCGGTGCAGCTGTTCCCGCGCCTGCTGCAGCTCGCGCCCGAGAGCTTCTCCATCGGTCACGGACCGGGCTCCACAGCCGGCCCCGCCTGCGCGCTGCTGCAGGAAGCCTTCCGGCGGTGAGACCCGCAGCGGGCGGACTGCAGGAGCAGGGCGGCGGGGACCCGAGGGGCGCCGAGGGAGAGGGCGCGGCTGCCGGGAGTCGGCGCCCTGTGGGCCGCGGAAGGCGACTTGCAGGTGGAGGGGCCGCCGCTTTCGGGCCTCGGAGCTGGGGCAAGGACCAGCTTCATCCGGAGCCGAAAGAGGACAGCGCCGGGCGGGCCCCCCGCCGCAGCCTGAAGTTAACTGTCACTTTCAGGCCATGGTCTCCCGCTCTCGCCGAGCGTGGACCTGGGGACAGCAGAAGCCCCGGGCCGGGGTGCCCTCCCTGCGCGCGGACGCTCCGCTCGGCTAGACTGCGGCCCGATACTTGCTTTCCACTTTAGTGCGCGACCGGGTCTCGTGCTGCTGCTTCCCCTTCCTCTTCCTGTGCTGGCACCTCATTGTCCCAGCCCTGGCCGCGCTCTGGCCCCTTCGCCCCGCTGGGATGTTACCGCCTGCAGGCAGCGCGCAGACTTGCTCGGCTACCCGGGCGCTGTGCAGGGCACCTTTCCCGTGAGCCGTCTGCGGACCTTGCAAAAGGGGTAGGAGATGACGCGCAAGGTCCTGAAGGCAGAGGTGGATCCTTCCCTGCCCCCAGGAGGTTCATGTTTTGCTTCTGTTCTGTACACCTGGCTGGACACTGATGTCCGTGTTATAGACATGCTCCAAGGAGCCTGTGGTATTAAACTTACTGACTGCCTTGGCAGCTGTGGGGTGAAATGTGAAACCGAAACGGTTGTTCCCTTTGAGAATTATTCAGGATTGCAGGGATGGATTAGATGACTCGAGGGTCATCTGATAATCTTGAGTAGGCCATCTTTTCAAAACATGCTTGCTCCCTCTTCCCTGGGGCTCAGATGCTACTGCAGGGGCTTCTTTCTGCTTGGAGGTGCCAGGGAGGCGGAGAAGCTGGGACAGGTGAGCTAGGGGGTAGATGACAAGAACTTGAGTCAGCTGCGAGATGGTTTGCACGCAAGGCTTGGTATTTATTGCAAGGCAGGTGGAGATAATGTGGGTAAGAGTTTACCTCACTCTGGAGGCCCTGGGAAGCAGCCAAAGTTATACTTGTTAGGAAGCAGGTTGTAAAAACACCCCAGAGGCTTGAGGCTTGCAGGCACACAGAGTGAGCATTTCAGGAACTCTCCGAAGCTCTGGGCTCTGAGGCTTTGTATACTGGGCGTCAGAAAGCCCCTGGTGGCCGCGAACCCCAGGACCCACAGCCCGTGCTGTGTCCCAAACCCTGCTCTGGCATGGTATGTGCTATTTATTAGTGCCCGTTTGGGCTGCAGCGTCTACATTTTTTGTAAGGGAATGATTTTTTCAGGCAGTTTGGCTGTCAGGGATGTGGCTGCTACTTCGGCTTCTAGAATACTTTAATGCATGCAAAACGCTGTTTTCTGTTTTAAGGGTTTTTTGTGTGTGTTTATTTTGTGGCACTGGATATCAAATCAACCCAAGGTTCAAGGTCTTGCCCATGCTGGACAAGCATTCTGCCACTACACCACACCACCAGCTCCCTTACTTTCCATTTAAAATTTTTTATTTTTAATTGCAGGAAGACAAAATTTATCATCTCCTCCCTCCACTAGAGAGGGAACTCACAGTCTCACACTGAAAGTACTCTATTGTGAGTTGTATCCCAGCCCTTTTTATTTTTTTAAGCCTGAATCTCACTACATTACCCAGGCTGGGCTCAAAGGAGTAGTTCTCCTGTCTCAGCCTCAGACTAGTTGAGATTACAGGTATTAGCCATCATACCTGATTGATGTTAACTATTTTTAAGTACAATATACACCTCCATTGTCTTAATTTCCTTAAGTCTGTCAAGGTTTTCCTTACCAAAAGACCTTTAGATGTGACTTCTGTAAGTTCTATGAGGACCTTTCTTAGACCTCTTTTTGTTGAGATGGGATCTTGCTGGCCTCAAACACAAGTCAATCTTCCTGTCTCAGCCTTCTGAGTGCTAGGCTCACAGACATATGCCGCTACCCCTGGCTCCCTCCTTAAGTCTCTGGAAAAACACAAAATGTTCTTATTGCATAAGTAATACATACAAAAGCCAGCTTGTCAAGATCTATAAAATAGGACGGGGAATATGTGTCAGCGTTAGAGTGCCTGTCTAGCATGACCTGGGACCCGGGTTCAGTCCCTCTTAGCACAAACAAAAACAAAACTCTAAAACTTACAACAAAAGTACTCTTCTGAGCCTATCTTTATTCAATAGCTCTTTATATATTATTCTTTATCTGATACTTGGGTCCCCACAAAATAGAGTGTGCATTTTTAAAGGCTCTGAGGGCTGGTGTGTGTGTGTGTGTGTGTGTGTGTGTGTGTGTGTGTGTGTTTACTAGTTAGGTTACTTTTATGGGAAGGTAACAGGAACCCTGACTTGATCAGGCTTAAGCAGTAAGAAAAGCTTATCACCCTACACTTATCATCGCAAACACAGGGTAGGACTTAGGCTCTCCTTTGAGTGGCTCGGGGATCTGTGTTCTTCCCAGCGGTGCTCTGCCAGCTTTGGTGTAGCTGCAGCTGAGCTGGGTGTCCCACACGCAATTTTCTTGTGGTTTGCTTGGAAAAGGAACTTGCTAGCACATAGGCCTCACCGCCAGGCACAGTTGGTTTTCGTACCCCATATGGTAACTACTGAGGTGGATCACTGTGATGGATCTGACTGCTAGTTCTTGGCAGGGATTTGCAGTAGTCACTCTGGAGTGCCGGGGAGCTTTCACGACTCCCACTGTAGAGCTGGCCAGACAGCCCAGCGGACTAAAGCGCCTGCTTACACACAGCGCAGCAGCAGGGGTTTGATCCCTGGTGCGCTGGCCCTACCCCAACAATTGAGACTGGGTGTGGTGCTGCGCACCTGCAATTACAGCACTTGGGAAGACTGAAAACAGGAGGATACTAGAGTTAGATCTATGTAGTGAGACCCCCGTAGACTCTTCAGACCCTGTACTAAATGCATTTAAAAAAAGACTCCCACTCTCAGATCCCCTCTCAGAAATTCTAATGCTGAAGGTCTGACATCAGGGTTCCCGAAAAGCTGCTTGAGCGAGATTGTAAAGAATAGCTCCGAGCAGGGATCTCTCATTGGACCAAGTGTGCAGTGTGGGTCTGGGTCCACCGTGATGTCCAGGATGCCTGTGTGTTTAAAATTGGGTTAAGATGCTGCAAAAATTCATTTGCAATTTCTTTCTCCCACAGATATTCTGACTATATTTTCAGTTCCTACAAGATTCGTCGAGGCCTTGGTAAATTTCAGGCTGGAACACAATTACAGCAACTTCTTGTAACCATCACCCAGGAGTCAGAGTGTAACTCTTTCCCCAGTGTGTCTTCAGATGAGTCCTGTAAGTACCTGCTGTAAAAGTAATTTACTCTGCCACTGTACAGAATTTGGAAGTATTTTGCTAAGTGTAAAAGAAAAAAATCACTTATAATCTAGTACTTGGTAAATACGTTGTGTAGCACACAGTATTTAAATTTTTATTTATTTATTTATTTGCTTGGCTTTTTTTTGTTGTTGTTGTTCATTTGTTTCTTTTTATTTATTTTGTGGCTGGCTCAGCCTGCCCTGGTGGT
>PVKN010005982.1:0-29528 GCA_004027915.1 Capromys pilorides
TTAAAGAATATACCCACACTCTTACCCAAACTGCATACATCCTAAGATAAAGGACTCAACTGGGCATGGTGGTACACACCTACAATCCCAGAACTTGTGAAGTGGAGGGGGGAGGATTGCTGTTTCACACCAGCCAAGGCCAGCCTGCATGACATAGTAAGACTGTCTTAAAAAAAAAAAAAAAAAGATAAAGGACTCTAGACACAGAACTGTTCAATCCATTTATCTGCCAAACTACATGACAAATGGCAACTAGCACAAGTGAGAAATCTAAGATGCCAGAGAGAAACTGGATATACTAAAGATGGAGCCACACAATCACATGGGCTAAACAGAGGATCAGTTAATTGGATTAACTGGATGACTCTAAGAGTCTTTGCAACCTTGAAATTGAGGTAGAATATAACTGAAGGAAGAAGAAAGGAAGGAACTAGTATGTATCCCACTACAAGCAGTACAGTCACAGGATAATAATCTAGTTTCTCTGTGTCTTTCCAGGGCTGAGAAAATAAAGGGTATGAAAAGCAAAAAAAGAATTACTTTCTGATCCTATGTGCCCCCGTGCAAAGGCTGCTCTGGACTTGGACTAAATACTCTAGTTCTTGGCAACGTGAAGGGAAGTCAAGAGATTCTGATTTTCTGGACACTTGGATAAGACTCAATATGGAGAAAGTGGAAAAGGCAGCAGTGACTGATGACGTTTCATCATTTGCTGGTACCTCTCTCCTTAGATCACAATGAACCTGTAATGATTGGGCTAATGTGTCACCCCTATTATTCACTAATGGTGAGTGTGCCAAGGGCCTGAGCCAGGGATACAGAGTGAACTCTGTGTCACAGGCCTACTGGGGACACAGTTCCTGTACAGCTAGGATGGCCAGGATTAGCAGCACTTCTATCCTAAGTGAATGGTTAAGAATCTCTCCCCAGAGGTGCTGCCCGTACAGGCAACTCAGGGTCAGGAGGAAGCAGCAGCAAACATCCAGACATTTCTTACTCTGTATCACCCTTGTTCACACACATCACAGGGTACAGTGGAATGACAGGAGACGAAGGAGAAAAAAAAACAAGAGGAAAGCGGTAGAGAGAAAATAAATACAGCTGTAAGATGAAAACTGTACAATGGACAGAAAACACACCATAAAAGAAAAGGAAGAGCAACAATAAGGGAGTAAGAATAAAGACTGGGGTAGAGGACTATGTGACAAGGAGGGAAACACTGGCAGAAGTGAATACTTATTTGTTTGTTTGTTTGTTTTTGTGGAACCAGGGATCGAACTCAGGACCTTGCACTTGCCAGGCAGGCACTTATGCCCCTAAGCTATCTCCCAGCCCACAGAAGTGAATATTTATGAAAAAGGGGAAAGGAAGGACTTGCAGAATTAAACACCAAACGATCTGAGGCCTTGGATAGATACTAAGGCAGCCAGATCCTCCCAGCCTGTGGCAGCAGGGGAGTTAAATGGAACTTATTACAATCCTTGGATTGAGATTTATAAAAGGGCTCTGACTGTGTGGCACAAAATGGGATGATGGTGTGGAGGTCAGGAGTCAGTGCAGAGAGAAGTGGGTAATTGGCATTTGGCGCAGTGCGGCAGGCTGATGTAGGGTTTTGGATAAAGAAACTTTCCCTAGCAAGAAATCTGACTGCAAATGGTTAAATACTCTCTCCCCCTCCTTGACTCAAACACCACCTAAAGTGATGACCTTTATCTAAAATTCTCATCCCACACTGGTCATACTTATTTTTGTCTCCTTGGCTATTATTATTATTATTATTATTACTAGGAATTAAATTCAGGACTTTGTGCTTGCTGAGATAAGAGGATCACTGTGATTTCAAGGTCAGACTGGACTCATAGTGGGTTCAAAGTCAGCCTGAACTACACAGTTAGATTATCCTTAGTCGGGCGAGGTGGCACACGCCTATAGTCCCAGCATTTGGGAGGCTGAGGCAGGAGGATTGGTGCGAGTTTGAGACCAGTCTGGGCTACAACAGTGAGTTCAAGGCCAGCCTGAACTGTATAGCAAGACCTTGTCTCAAAAAGACTATTCCAAAAACACTGTAATATAGTGCCAGGACAAGCAGATACCCATACGCAGAAGAATAAAACTGAACCTCTGCCTCATATCACATACAAAAATTAACTCACAATAGTCCAGTGGCCTAAAAAGTGCTAAAACCATAAAACACTTAGAAGAAAAGACATAAGTAAATCTGTGCTCCTGAATCAGGCAATGATTTCTTAGCTATGACATCAAAAGCACAAGTGCTCCCCCCTAAAAAAGTGATTTCTATAAAAATTAAATATTTATAAATCACAAATTTGATAGACATAACCAGAATATATATCCTGTAAATCAATAAAAACACACTTAACAATATCATATTGAACCTGAAAATATTTTTTCTTTATTGCAGTACTGGCGATGAAACTCGGGATCTTGTACTTGCCAGGCAGGTGCTTACGCGGCTGAGCTATTTCCCCAGCCCCTTGAAAATGTTTTCTAAAATCAGAAACGAAACAAAGATGCTCACATTCAGCACTCATATTCAAATACAGCACTTGAAATTTTAGCCAAGGCAGTTAGACAAAAGAAAGGGATACAAATAAGGTAGAAAGAAATTAAACTGCCGGGCGTGGTGGCGCACGCCTGTAATCCCAGCACTTGGGAGACTAAGTCAGGAGGATCAATGTGAGTTCAAGACCAGCCTGAACTGCATAGTGAGACTCTGTCTCAAAAAGGCAAAAAAAAAAAAAAAAAAAAGAAAGAAAGAAATTAAACTATACCATTTGTAAATAATAGGATCCTGTACAGTACTTTTGTCGTGAGTATGAATTCCCCGATCCTGGGGAAAACAACAACAATAAAAACCAAAAATGTTTTCTGTATAGTACTTTGAAAGCCCAACCAAGACTTTTACATCTGGTAAATTCAGCAAATTAGGAGGATAAAAAAACCAGTACTAGGCTGAGCATGGTGGCGCATGCTTGTCATTCCACACTTTGGAAGCTGAGACAGAAAGATCACTGCCAGCTCAAGCCAGCCTGGGCTACCTAATGTGTTCAAAGCTAGCCTGAACTACAGAGAGACCCTGCTTCCAAAATAAATATATAAATAAATTTTTTAATAGCCCAGCTTTTCTATACACCAATAATGAACTGAGAAAGAAATTTTAAAAAATTCCATTCATTATAGTTTTTAAAAAAAAATCTAGAAATCGGGCTGGGGAGATAGCTCTGTGGCACAAGTGCCTGTGCAGCAAGTGCAAGGTTGTGAGTTCAAACCCCAGTCCAGCACCCTCAAAATAAATAAATAAATCTAGAAATCAGCCTAACCCAGGAAGTAAAAGACCTCTACAATGAAAAATACAGATTACAGAACAATGAAGAAAAAGACTGAAGACACTACAAAACAGAAAGACCTCCCATGTTCAGAATCTTGTTTACAAGGTACCAAAAGGAATCATAGGTTTATTGTCTTTTTTACAGAACTAGAAAAAATAATTCTGAAATTCACACAGAAATACAAAAGAGGCCAGGCATGGTGGTGCATGCCTGTAGTTCCAGCACTCAGGAGGCTGAGGCAGGAGGATTGTTGGAAATTTGAGACAAGCCTGGGCTACAAAATGAGCTCAAAGCCAGTCTAAACTGCATAGTAAAACCCTGTTTCAAAAAGACAGGAAAAGGGGCTGGGGAGATAGCTCTGTGGCACAAGTGCCTGCCTGGCAAGTGCAAGGTTGTGAGTTTGAACCCTGGTCCTGCAAAAAAAACAAAACAAAGCAAAAAGACAGAAAATAGGGCTGGCCAACAACAATATGCACTGTATCAAATATTTAAATGTATACTAACTTATTTTGAAACTGTCAAAAAATTTAAAAAAAAGAAAATAGGGCTGGCCAAATAACTCAGCGGATTAAAGTGCCTGCAAGCAGGCGTGGGGCCAGGGGCGCACTGAGCCGGCAATTTGAGATTGGGCATGGTAGTGCGCACCTGTAATCCCAGCTCTTGGGAAGCTGTATGCAGGCAGATCACTACAAGTGTGATCTAGTAGTGAGACCCTGAACACCCTGTGTACCCTTTCCTAAAATACAAAAAAAAAAAAAAAAAAAAAAAAAAAAAAAAAAAAAAAAAAAAAAAAAAAAAAAAAAAAAAAAAAAAGGAAAGAAAAAAGAAACACAGAAGAACCCAAATAGCCAAAGCAATCCTGAGTAAAACGATATCTATGTGTATGAAAATACCACATTGAAATCCAATAGTTTGTAAAATCAATATGCACTAAAATATATTCTAAAACTAATTACTTAATTTTTTTGCGATACGAGGGATTGAACTCCGGACTTTGCACACGCCAAGCAGGCACTTAGGCCACTGAGCTGTATCCCTGGCCCTTAAAACAATTTAAAATGGGCAAATTTTTAATATTTTTATTAGCATGTTTAGAGCACTTAATGATGACATTCATCATAAGGGAGATATATATGTATATAATACATCTATTTTTTTTGGTGGGACAGGGGTTCGAAATCATGTCCTTGCACTTGTCAGGCAGGCACTTGTGCCACAGAGCTATCTCCTTAGCCCCTACATCTTTATTTTGTTTTGGTCCCTTTCCTCTCCCTCTCTTCAACCTTACTTCCCTTCCCCATTTATAAGGGATTTATTTCAATTTTTTTCCTTTTGGAATTCCTTTTCTCGTCTTTCCTTCCTCATCCCAATTATTCTTCTCTGTCTCTGTCTCTGTCTCTCTCTCCTTTCTTTCTGCATTTGGTACAGGGTCTTACTATCAGCTCAGACTCACAGTGATCCTCTTGTTTACAGCCTCCCAAGCTCTGGGATTTCAGGCAAGCACCACGACGCCCGGTTTCAGTTTAGTGCCTGGTGTGAGACATGGATCCAGGTTCAATCTCTGGCATGTGGAAAGGCAGTTTTCCCAACACCAAAAAATACGCAAATTTCTAAATACGCTTTGCCAAAGAAGATGTAGAATGGTTATAAGTATGTGAAAAGACAGTGTTAGTCATTAGGGAAATGCAAATAAAAATAGTAAGATACCACTTTACGTCCACTTAGATAACTAAAACAAAAATACATAATGTAAAATAGCAAATGCCTTTGATGCTGTGGGGAAACTAGAACATTCATACATTACTGGTGAGAATGTAAAATAGTGTGGCCACTGTGGAAAATAGTCCTTCAAAATGTTAAATAGAGGTACTATAGGACCCCACAATTCCACTGCTGGGTATACACCTATACAAACTGAAAACCTATGTCACAGAACTCATATGTGAATATTCACAGCTGTCATAAAATGGATAGATAAAAGGTGTACCCTTAACGATGACATATTAATTGGCAATGTAAAAGAACATTGTTCATTATGTTAAGTGAAAGAAGCCAGTCACTAAGACTTTACTTACATAATTCCACATCTATGAAATATTCAGAACAGGCAAATTCAGAGACAAAGATTAGTGACTGATTTGGGCTGGGTCAATGACGCAACAGGGAGCAGGAACGGGAAAGTTTCTCTTTGGGGTGCTGAAGAACTCTATAACTAGGTAGTGGCAAAGGTACAGTGATGAATATCTCAAAAATTATTTATTGTATAATTTACAGGGGTGGATTTTATGATATCTGAAACATATGCCATTAAGGTTTCAAAGCAAAAAGCAAAAAGGACACAGCAGAATCTCCTTTTCTGTCTGGTGTAGTCACTGCAGGTCTTTAGATAATGGTTCTCTGTGCTGTGGTTAATGCATCAGTGACTTGGAAGGAGGCACATTGTTCCTGGGTGCTCCTCCTCCTCTGCTCTGGTATCTACCCTGCACACTTACAATAAAGGACCACCTGCTTGGGCTGTTGGCCAAGGCTGCCCTACCATATAGAAAACAAGTTTGTTTGAAGGCTGGATTCCATTTCCCTTCCATCACCTGTATTCATCTTATTCCTTATTCGTCCTCGCTCCCATCCTACTCCACATTCCACAAAAGCTTTGTCAGTGGGTGGATTTAGTTCAAAATACAAACATTACAATACAAGTATTTATATTTCTCTGTCCTACTGTAAGAAGCTCAGTCATACCTCCTGTGTTTGCTTCTTATGTGCATGGCAAATTCCTGATCATTGCTCAAGTTTCTGATCAAACACGAGTATCCCCTGGTGAAGCTCTACTGGCCCTGCCCCTCCATGACTGCTTCTTGGTCCTCTCCTAGATGGGTTTTCTCTGAACCTCTCATTCTATCATAGCAGGTCTCTTTGTAGGTCTCTCTCACAACCCACTTTGAATTCCCCAAACATGCCTTTTGCTCTCTTAATTCTGATGATTTGTTCCCCTCTCCAGCTCCATGGGGAGATCTAGTCATGTGCAGATCTATACTTTGAATTCTGGCACTGCTCAGAACATTTCCACCTTCAAAAGCAGACCTATTTCCCTCCCTCACACATGTGTTCTCACTATATTTGCTATTTCTGGTAACTTCATCAGACCCTTTCTTTATTTTCCTCCCACACATCAGTCCTTTCTTGGCTTCTCTTCCTAGCCTGGATTCCACAGTTGATTCACACACTCCAAATTTCTTCACATGCCCAATCCTTCCTCTGAATCTGTCCAACAAGTACTGCAGCAAAGCTTCCATCTGCAGGTATTGGCTCTTCCTGTTAGGTGCACTCAGCTAGGGAGAAAAAAAAATCAGTGTTGTGTAATCTAGCAGGCAGATCTGAGAGTTTCCAGCCTTCAGACGTGGTCAGTTCTCTTTTCTGTAACCTTTCTCAACACTCCAAAACTTCATACTTCTCTTCAACTCTGTGTAACCTGCCCCCTCTCTATCATTAGAATCTCACATTTTATCTCATCAAAATTGCTGAAGCTGTATGCATTTTTCTACTTTCTGCTCATTCCCACAAGCTCCTCCCCTACATTTTACACTCAGTTTTTCTCTTCTAGTTCAGTTAAGTTCAAATCCCACTCATAACCCTGACCCCATTATCCTATATTGGCTCTATGCACTCAGCCCATAAATAAACCTAAATCACTCTTAAACTGAGGAAAAATATTTCTTTGACCCAGTAAGCCCCTCTAGCTATCTATCACCAATTACTCTTACTCAAACTTCTGGGAAGAGTAGTCTGTATTTATTCTCCGTATTTCTACACTTCTCAACCAAGCCTTGAGTGCAATCTGGCTTTTGCCTCCAAAACTGTAATGTGATTGTTTTCAATAAGATCATTTATAGCTAGTCCCTCAACTGAAAATGTCAATGGATTTTCTTTTCCAGATCTCGGCTAATTGGACTTCTCTCTATACCCAATGCTGATTCCTCTTTCTTTTGGGCTTGATCTTCTTACCCTTTACTCCTTAGGAGACGGTGACTACTCTCATTTCCCCATTATGTAACTTTCTGGGGGATGTCTTGACCTATAGATACTGAGGTTCAATAAATCAAAAAACTCAACTCCATATATCCTGCTTCAGTCCTCCTCCTGTGCTTCCTCACCTTCAAGGTAGACACTCTGGCATACAATCCGACTCTTCTCTTTCTCTAGCCATACAGTCATTTAAACAACTAATCTAGCTAATTTGATTTTTTAAAAAAGTTTATTATTTTTGTCGCTAATTCAGAAGTTTCAAAAGACTCTGGTATAATGATCAAGAAAAAAAGATTCTGAAGCCAAACCACACAGATATGAATTCCAGTTTCACCACCTACCAGCTGCATGACCTTGGGTAAGGCACTTAACTATGTCTCATAACCCTGGGCTACAAAATGGGACTGCTAGTAGTACCTCATCGTTATAAGGGATTAAACAGATTAATTATGTGCACTGCACATAGAACATTGCTTGGTGCATAGTAAGCATTACGTAACTATTAAACAAATAACATGTCTGGGTTCATTATCTTTACCCTGTGCCTGTAACTCGCAGTGCATATTCGTATCACTTGAACCATGGTTCTCTATTTCACTATGAACAGTTGAGGAAGGGATTGATTGTCTCATTCATCTTTGTGGCCTGAATAGTACTGCCATACTTGCACTCTAGGTACTCAGGAATGCAGAGCATGTGTTTGCTAACAGTTATATGATGTAGCACAAGCATGTGAAAGTTAGTGTCTCCACCCCCACAAAGGAAGGGAACAATGGAGTGAAAACCAGCACCATTCTGATAGAACTGTTTCCTATGGGGAACCAAACACTCATTCACTCAGTCAGAAACTTCCTACCATAATCCAGCAGCATTTTGACAACTCGGCCCTGCCCTCTGGGATTCTCAGTTGGTGGGGGGATTTGTTTGCAGCAGGGTGATAGAAGCAATGAGGTGGTGAGTAGTAAAGTCTTAGAAACCAACATGGAGTGTGGTTATCTGCTGAGTTTTAAGTCATTAAACAATAAAAGAATATGCTTGCTACACACGAGTAGGACCTAGTGCTCTGGGTGCTTGCTGTCAAGATACAAGAGATAAGGCAGCAGAGCACCTATTTTATCCTTGGCAAGCATTAATCAATCAATGAAAGGTAACTACTTTTAATATTACTGTTTTAAAAACTCTTAAGATTTAAAGACAGAAGCAAAGGAGGAAGGGAAAGGTATTTTGTCCAGATTCTCCATAATAATAAAGTTAAATAAAGACAACCTGGATATGGAAGATGTAGAGTTTCTCTGCATACTTCAGTTACCACACTATCTATCAGTAATATCTTAAGTATTTCTTTGTCAGCCATATCCTTTCCCACACAACAGGGCACGTGCAGAGACCATCTCCTTCCTCTGGCTCTGAACAACCCTCCTCTATGTCCCCAGAGTACTCTGGATCATAACCTACTCCAGCACTGATGCTTATTTGTGAGATTCTAATTACAGTGCTTGCTCTCCTGTCTGTCCTCTGAGAGTCACTAGCAGCATCTAACACACAGGAAAAACTAAATATTCACTGCATGAATAAAGGAATCATTGGAAAGATTCAACAGTTTCCTTTTTTTTTTTTTTTTTTAAAGAATTGCTAATGGGAATCCAACATCTGCTCCCCAAGTCTAGAAAAAAGCTCTAAAGTTCTAATTTTTCTGCCAAACTCATAAAACATATAGATTAGAAATGAAGAGATAAATTGTCTTTATTTCAAAATAAAATGATTTAGAGCCAGACAAGCTGATCTAGAATTAACAGAAGTTATAAAACAGTAAGTAAAAATCAACTGGATTTATGTATGTTAACAAAAATAACTGAAAATCTTATTATCAATTTGGCAGCACTGGGAATGAGCTCAAGGGCTCACATACACTAGGCAAATACTGTGCCACTGAACTACATTCCTAATCCCTTTTAAAAATTTTTGGTTTTTTTTTTCTGAGTGTGACAAAACAAGGCTGCAACCCTAGCCTGCAACCCTTGGGAGGCTGAGGCAGGAGCATTGCTTCAAATTTGAGGCCAGCCTGAACCACATAGCTAGTCCTAGTCTCAAAAAACAAAAATGGGCTGGGGCGATAGCTCAGTGGAATAAGTGCTTGCCTCGTAAGTGCAAGGTTCTGAGCTCAGTCCCTGGTACCATCAAAAAACAAACAATTAGAAACAAAAAAAAACAAAACTGAAACAGTGTCTCATTAAGCCATCCAGGCTGGCCCCAGCCTCTGCTCTTCCTGCCTTAGGCTCCCAAACAGCTTGTATTGCAGGCTGGTATCACTATACCTGGCCAAGAAGGCTTTTTTGTAGAAACTGACAAGCTGATTCTAAAAGCCATATGGAAATCAAAAGGACTTACAATACTGGAAACACTTCTCAAAATAGAAGAATGTTTGAAGATTTGTCTTAACTAACTTCGAAGTTTGCATTATCTGTTATAAAGCTACAATAATCAAAAAGTGTGTCATTGACACACAGTAGTGGGGCACAGCAGTCTGCACATCCCTGAGCAGCTGACACTCAACACAGGACCCCACATAACTCAAATCAGGAGAACACTCTTTGACAAATGGTGCTAGAACTGGACATCATATGCAAAAAAGAACAATCCCCACTGCAACATTTCAATCCTTAACTCATATACTAAAAAAAGTAACTAAAAATAAGCTACAGTTAAGAACTAGAACCATAAAACCTATAGAATAAAGCATAGGAGAAAATCTCAGTGACTTAAAAAAATTGATATGCCAGACTTCATCAGAATTTAAGTTGCTGTCAAAAGATACATTTACTGTGTGCAAGTTTAAAACAAGTTTTAAAGGATATTCTTACAAAAAAAGTGAAAAATCAAGGCACAGATGAGAAGAAAATATCATAAATATATCTTACAGAAATTGCAGGATACCTAAAGAACACTTACCATACAATAAGTGAATTAATATTAGGCCAATATATTCAATTAAAAATGTACAAAAGACTTAAACAAGTCAGCAAAAGAGGCCAGACAGAGGGCCATGGAGATAGCTCAGCTGTCTAAGCACCTGCCTAGGAAAGCTTAAGGACCTGGGTTTGAGCCCTGGTACCGCATGACAAGCCAGCCCCATGCCAAGCCGGCCACTGAGTCTGGTTGTGGTGGCACACTCCTATAATCTAAGTGCTGGGGAGACTGAGACAGAAGGATCACTATGAGTCAGAGCTGCATAGTGAGACCTGGAACCAAATACATAAAATTACAAAACAAAACAAAAACAAAAACAAAAACAAAACAAAAAAAAAAACCCCACAAAAAACCAGACACATGGCAAATAAGCACATAAAAATATCTTACGTCATTATCTACCAGGAGAGTGCAAATTAGAACCACAATAAGAGTATATGCACTAACATGATTAAAGTTAAAGACTGACCTTGGCAAGTGATAGGTTCTGGCCTTAGTATGCATTGCTGAGTCTCTGTGGTGGTCATCTAATATGGTTGAAGCCCTTAAAACAACAGCTTATCTTCCCAAAGACCACCTCTCCCTTCTCTAACTCAGCCCAGGGTGCAATTTTCTTTCACCTGTCCCGCCACCTCAGGGAAGGCCCCAGTCAGCTCCTCAGGTATATCTAAACATCCTCCTCAAACCCCACCCCTGGCAAAAGGCCATAAAAGCCTCAGCCTCCCTTTGTTCCAATTCACAGAATTTCTTATCTTCCCCAAATTCCCTCTGTGTTCTTCAGGAAGAAAATAAAGCCCCTTTCTCCTTTTCCTTCTGTCTGTTTCTCTGCTGCGGCACCATGGAAAACCTATCAGCAAGTACCAGGACATATGACAACAATTTGCATAGATTGCTCATGTAAATGTAAAATTATAAATCATTTTGGAAAACAATTTGTCTTTTTTTTTTTTTTTTGAGACAGGGTCTCACTATGGAACTCTTAGCTGGCCCTAAACCCATTATGTAGCCCAGGGCAGGCCTCACACAATGATCCTCCTCCCTCAGCCTTCTGAGTGCTGAGATTATAGGTGTGTACTACTTGCTCATCTTAACTTGGCACTCTTATAACATTAAACACTCAATGATAATATGACCCAGTCATTCTCCCAGGATTTAAACACAAAAGAAAATAAACACCTGCCCAAAGACTTGAACATGAATGCTCATAATAGCTTTATTTATAGTATATAAATGTCCATCAACAGGTGAATGAATGGTAGGCAAATCATCCATAAATGGAATACTATTCAACAATGAAAACAAACAAACCTGATACACACAATACAGTTTAACCTCAAAATAACTGGTAAGTGAAAGATGACCAAAAAAAGTATCAAATGTAACATTTCATTTATATTGACTTACAGAAATCTGAAAGATGATAAAGAATTGCCTAGAGACTTGGAAGAAGAGAGAGCTGTATTACCAAGGGGCACAAAGAAACTGTTGAGTTTGTTTGGGTATGCTCTCTACCTTGATTATGGGAACAATGTCATGTTACTTAAAAAGTATCAAGTTATATAAATATGTGCATTATATAGTAAATACACCTCAAAAGTGCTATTAAAAGAAAAAAAAAAAAGGATTAAGGTCAAAAGAGTATTTTGGGCCGACATCAGAAAGTAAAACCTGTTTTCCACAATTAGAGAGATACAAGGACACACTATTTAATGGCAATATGTCTGTCTGAAGACATTTCAGTTTTTGTCCAAGTTGGAACGTTATTTTTTATTTTTTGTATTTTTTAGGGAAGGGCTTACATGGTGTTCAGGGTCTAACTACTAGATCGGACTCTAGTGATCTGCCTGTTTACAGCTTCCCAAGAGCTGGGATTACAGGTTTGTGTCACCATGACCATTCTCCATTGCAGTCTCAGTGAGCCCTGGAGGCAGGGCCAGCTTGACAGGCCTGAACCCCTGGTCCCTGAGCCTGCTTGCAAGCGCTTTAATCCACTGAGCTATTTGGCCGGTCCTCCAAGTTGGACTGTTGGTGGATCATGAAATGGTGCAAGTTTCTGAATTTGAAATGGGGTAAAAAATTTAAAAAGTACAATATGTACACATACACTTGCCTTTTATCTGTTTGTACATATAATTAATCAATTAATGCACATATTCCAAACATACCTACTAATAGAATGCCAACACAAAAACAGCTAACAAACCACAATTTTCATTTTGCTTTTAATAAAATACATAAGGGCTGGCCAAATAGCTCAGTGGATTAACGCGCCTGCAAGCAGGTGCAGGGGCTGAGGTTGGATTTGATCCCCAGGCCTGCCTGCCGTTGTGCCCCGCCCCCCCATGCTGAGACTACAAGGGAGACTGGGTGTGGTGGCAAGTGCCTGTAATCTTGGGAGACTGTAAACTGGCAGATCTAGTAGTGAGACCCTGAACATCCTGTACACCCTTCCTTAGAAATACTAAATAAATAAATAAATAAATAAAATACACGATTTTGCTTCTCAACAGACATTCTCTTCAGGATATGACTAACAATAAAATAAGCTTTGTAAAAGTACTAGACAAGAATAAATTACAATGCTGTGTTTTGTGTTTTCTTTTGGTGGCTTTTTTTTTTTTTTTTTTAAGACAAGGTCTTGTCTTCCAGTCAGGCTGGTCTTGAACTTGGATGGCCTTAAATTCTCAATGATCTTCCTGCCTCAGACTACAGAGTACAGGGATTCTGGGTATGTACCACCATGTTCCTGGACATGAATCTGTGTTCTTATTACCTCCCACAGTAGAAATTGGATTACAGGTCTGCACCATCAAACCTAACTTCAATGCTCTTACTGATAAAACAACTGTGTTCATTACATGCAGACAGTGAGAACCCATACGTGTTCATTAAAGATACATGTCTGGAGCCAGGCATGGTGGTGCACATCTGCAATCCCAGGACTTGGGAGGCTGAAGCAGGAGGATCACTGCGAGTTTGAGGCCAGCTTGGGATACAAAGTGCATGATGAAACCTTGTCTCAAAAAGACAAAAAAAAAGTTCTATGCCTTAGCTGTCCTAAGGAGCTTTTATGTGCCCCCAAATGCTTTTATTGCAACATAAAATATCTAACGGTTTGTGCATGTATCAGAAGGCAGAAAAGTACATGATTTCATGCTGAGTTTTTGTAGGTAAACTTTCAGCAATTTATCTCTAACAAGTCAACTGCCGTGTAGGAAAGAGGGAGATAGACAGGTCTGGCACATATCTGTACCTATGTATAAACCATACTGGTTGTCCCAGCTGAAAGTTGAGTTCAAGAGAACAAGATTCCAAGGCAGACAGATGTGTGACTAGCATAATACACTGTGCTTAGATCCTTCCAGGTGAGTACTACAGAAATGCATCCTTCCAAATCCTAAATCTTCTATCAAACATTTACTCAGACACTACAAACATAACATCAAAAAAAAAAAAAAAAAAAAAAAAAAATCAAGATCATATACATATCCTAGCCCTATAATGTTCATTATTCAAAAAGGAGACAATGGCATGTACACAGAATAAACACCAAGATATAAATCCCATTATCATCCCAAGTCACCCAACATTAACTCACAATTATGTGGTGCTGTGATGAGGGTATTAGCAACATAATCCTCTAGGGATTCTCAATTTAAGATGATGTTTTTAAAAAGGAAATAGCCAACTAAGTGACCTTACTCATGATCATTCTGAATTCATGACCAGCATGGATCATATGGTGAGTTCAAAGCCAGCCTGAAACACATAGTGAGTCCCTTTCTCAAAAATAATAAAATAAATATGACAATCTACAAAATAAGATAGACAATCTTATATCTGATAAAGTGGTACTACCCAGAATTTTATACAGACTTCTTAAAACTCAACAGTAAAAGGAAAAATAACCCAGAAAAAAAAATCCATTTCACTAAAGATATATTAATGGTGATGTCTGCATAGTGGTGCAGCCTATACTCCCAGCACTCCATGGACCAGTGCAGAGGACTGTGAGTTCAAGGTCTGCCTAACGTACACAGCAAGATCCTATCTCAAAACAAAAAAAGATAAATCATACAAATGGACAATAAGCACATAAAAAGATATTCAACATCATTAAGAAAATGAAAAATCACAAAGAGATACCACTATATACCCATCAGGATATGTATAATAAAAATGACATCAAGTGTTGGAGAGTTATGTGGAGAAATTACAGAACTACCATTTGATCCAACAATTCACCCAAGAAATATAAAACATATCTGGTAATTTAAACAATTAATTTGAAGATAACATGTTAATACAGCAACCAATGTCAAATTACTAATATTTTGTTTGATGAAATTCTGTATTTCTAATTTTTTTTTTACCATTTTTATTCTCTTTAAAAAATTTTTAAAAAGAAATATAAAATCCATGTCTGCACAAAACATACCTAAATGTTCACAACAGTATTACTTATAACAGCCAAAAAATGGAAACACCCTAGGTAGCTACCAACTGCTGAACTAAGTTGGTGTATCTATACGATAAGAACAAAGTGTGCTGTGATACAAGAACTTTCAAAATAGCATGCTAAGTGACAGAAGTCAGACATAAACAGCCACATATGATATGATTCCATTTATACGAAATGTCCAATACAGGCAAATCCACAGGGACAAGAAGTAGATTAATGGTTGCCTAGGCTTGTGGAGGAGGACTAAGTGACTGCTAATGGTCCAACACTTCTTTTGGGAATGATGAAAATGTCTGGAATTAGACAATGATGAACACGTAACAGCAGAGTGCTGCACCAACACAAAATAAATGGTTTTTAAAATTTTCATTGTGGATTGTGAATTCATGAATATTAGATTCAATAGCAATTAAATCAGAAGTTCACTACCTCAAACAATTTGCATGCATGTATGGGAAGTGCTCTCAGTATGGTCCAGAAAGTTAAAAGGACTCATGCTTCCAGTTAGTTTCTCTTTCTTTCCTCTTCAGTACCCTGTACTCATATTATTCTACACCTCTAGGTTCCTTGCCTTGAAACCAGTAAGCTTTTTATCCTAGCCAATTTATCTTCTAACCTTATAGTCTTCATGTAAAAGGCTGTCCAGGAGACTGATGATAACAGACAGGGTGGCCACAAAGACAAGTAAGCTCTTCTGTTCATTACTACCAGGGAGGGAAGGCACTACACTCATGGGGTGGAAAGTGCAAAGGCGAAGTTGTCCAGAGGGAGGCAATCCTAAAGCTCAGAGGAACTGTCAGTGTGTCAGGGGAACCTAGGCACAGGGCACAGGAAGAAAAGGAGGAAAGAGAAACTAGGAGATACTTAGCAGGAGCTGGGGAGATAGCTCAGTAGAATAAGCGCTTGCCTGGCAAGTGCAAGGGCTTAAGTTCAATCCCCAGTTCTGGAAAAAAAAAAAAAAAAAAAGATTACAATACTTCCCTCATCTTTATTTATTTAGGTCTTTTTTTTGTCTTTTTGAGACAGGGTCTCGCTATGCAGTTCAGGCTGGCCTTGAGCTCACACTGTAGCCCAGACTGGTGCTGAACTTGCAGCGATCCTCCTCCTGCCTCAGCTCCCAAGTGCTGGGACTACAAGTATACGCCACCACACTTGGCTACTTCCCTCATCTTTATGTGAGGAAAGTGCTTTGAAGAATAAAGCACTGGGATTGCAAGCATTATTATAGCAAGTGAATTTTTTTTAAATCAGATTTTACTGGTACATCTTAGGTATACACAATGATCACATTCACCACAAGAGAATTTGAACCTGTACATGATATAACTTGATTCTTTTTCTCCATTGCCTTACCCTCCCTTACACCCTTCCTCCTCTCCATTTACAAAAGCTGTTTCCATTTTTTCCTTTTTTCTCTCTCTTTTTAAAAAATTTTCCCTTCTTTCCTTTTCCCCTCCCTTCTTCCCCAGTTTAAACATTTTCCTATTTCACAATATGTATTATATATTTTGGTCTTTATTTACACTTTTGTTTTCTCACACAAGAGTAACAATGCTGTATTTACACATGTGTGTCTTGTTTATTTAAAAGTATGGTCTCAAGGTGCATCCATTTACCTAGAAAATGGTTTTTAAATGTAGAAGTCTTTTGGTAAAGATTTTGGGATCTTCTATATAGAAGATTATGTTATCTGCAGATAATGATAATTTAACTTCTCCCCTTACTATCTTTATTCCTTTTATTTCTCTCTTGTCTAATTGCTCTGGCTAAAGTTTCCAGAATTCTACTGAATAACAGTGGTGACAGTGGACATCCTTATCTTGTTCGAGTTTAGAGTGAAAGCTTTCAATTTTTTTTTTTCCATTTAGTATGCTGTTAGCTGTTGGTTTATAATAGGTGGCTTTTATCAGATAAAAAGATTGAGATAAAGATTACCTATTCAAATTTTCTTTTTTTATGTATTTGGTACAGGGTTTCATTATGCAGCTCCAACTCAACTTTGTAGTGATCCTCCTGTTTTCAGCCTCCCCATCGCTGTGATTACAGGCATGTGCCACCATGCTCTGTCTTGGTGGCCCACTCAGCACGCCCAGGAACAGGGCCGGTGCAGCATGTGGTACAGGGGATTGAACCCTGATCCCTGTGCTTGCTTAAGCAAGTGCTTAGCTCACTGAGTTATCTCGTTGACCCTATTCCAATTTTCTGTAGGGCTTTTTCATTAATGGCTGGTACACTTTGTCAAAATCTTTTTCTGCATCTATTGAGATGATAAGTTTCTTTGTCCTTGGCTGTTAAAATGGTATATTACATTTACTGGCTTGCATATGTTAAACCATCTCTGCATTGCTGGGATGAATTCCACTTGGTCATGGGGTACAATATTCTTGATTTGCTGCACTTTGTTTGCCAGAATCTTACTGAAGATTTTTGCATCTATGTTCACTAGTGAGACTGGCCTAAAGTCCTCTTCATTGGTTGAGTCTTTCTCTGGTTTTGCTATCAGGGTAATGCTTGCTTCCAAGAAGGAATTTGGGAGTATTGCTTACCTTCCAATTTCATTAAAGAGTTTGAGAAGCAGTGGTAGTAGTTCTTCTCTAAATGTCTCATAGAGCCAAGTGTGATAGTGTATGCACGCCTGTAATCCCAGCACTTGGAAGGCTGAAGCAGGAGGATCAGTGCAAGTTTGAGACTGTCCTGGGCTACAAAAGTGAGCTCAAGGCCAGCCTGAAAGCATAGCAAGACCCTATCTCAAAAAGACAAAAAAAAATTCTCATAGAATTCAGCAACAAATCCATCAGAGCCTTGGCTTCTTTGTAGGTAGATTTTAAATTACATCAACTTCACTAACTGATACTGGTTTACTTAGGGTGGTTTTTATATTTTCTCTACTCAGCTTTGGTAATTCAGATGTATCTAAGAATCTGTCCATTTCTTCTGCATCTTCCAACTTACATAGATGATCTTCTGGATTTCTGCAGGACTCATTTTGATTTCACCCTTTCATTCCTAATTGCATGAATTTGAGCTTCATCTTTCCTCTTTTTGATAAGGTTGGCTAAGGGTCTGTCAAGTTTAGTCTTTCAAAGAACCAATTCTTTGATTCATTGATCTTTTAAAAATTTTTACTTTATTTTATTTTTTTAAACCTTATTTATTTGTGTTATGGCTGGCTCAGCCTGCCCTGGGGGTGAGGGTGGGGCTGGCACAGCATGTGGTGCCAGGGATTGAGTTGTGGTACTTGTGGTTGCCTAAAGTTTCCTAGGCAGCCACTTCAGACTGCTGAGCCATCTCACCGGCCCACACTGTGTGTGATTTATTTATTTATTTATTTATTTATTTATTTATTTATTTATTTATTTATTTATTTCGGGGCCGGAGTTTGAACTCATGACCTTGCACGTGCCAGGCACAGAGCCATCTCCTTGGCCCCCTCATACTGCTTTCTTAGTCTTCACTGTATTAATTTCTGCTCTGATCTCTATAAGTTCCTTCCTTATACAAGCTTTGGGTTTGGCCTACTCTTCTTTTGAGCTTGCTCTGTTTTCCTCATAGGGGTATTCACTGCTGTGAATTTCACTTTGCAGGACTGCTTTTATTGTGTTCCTTTAAGTTCCGGTATGTTGCACTGTCATTATAGTTTAATCGTAGAAACTGTCTAACGTCTTCTTTAATTTCATCTCTAACTCACTGGTTGTTCAGGAGGGTATTATTTAATTTCCATGTGTTTATGAAGTTCTTGTGTTTTCTTTTGCCATTGATTTCCAATTTCACTGCAATATGGTCTGATAATATGCACAGGATAATAAATTCCTTTAGAACCGGTGGATTTTTATCATTTGCTTGGTACACCATTGTTCTTTGAACAGAATTGTAGTGAAACTCAGTGATCACCAAGAGAGAAAAATGAAAGGTGCAGACTCTTTCAAGAGCCCACGATGACATAAATATTGATCTGGAAGTAGTGTCAGATACAGAGAGTTTTCAATCTGTCTGCCTGTGCTCTTAAAGAAGAAAGGAGGCTGGATATGGCATGCCTATAATCCTAGCACTTAGGAGGCTGGGGCAGGAGAACCACAGAGATTCTGGGCCAACTAGGGAGTACCAGGCTAGACTGAACTACAGATACAGTGACATGATGCTCGCCCCACCCCCCAGTCAAAAATAATCAAACAAACAAAAGAAAACTTAAAGTTACTTTTGGAGATTCTCTTATCACCTTCACATCCTTTTGCTCATTTTGTGCTTCTTATCCTACTATGCACTATTTCTCCTTTTGAAACACACACACACACACACACACACACACACACACACACAGCTGTCTTTAGTGAGAGTACTTTTCCAAAGTACTCACAGGGCTGCCACACAACATAGTCTCAGATACACATAATCAAAGCAGGCAAAACAAGACCACAGGAAGAAACAGCTCTGAGGTTGACCACCAACAGGACAGTTAAAGAGAATAAAGGCTAGAATTGTGGAAGACAGAGATTTCTGGGTTCAGTTCCTACAACTGAGGATGCTAGAAAGTGACTTCTGAGCTAAGTATTGTGGGGCAGTTTGGAGTGCTGGGTGATGAAAGTGTCTAACCACGGGCCAAAGAAGATTCCTTCTTCAAAGAAGGATTTAGAGTGAGAGCACTGTTTGTTTTAAAACTAAATTTCTATGACACTTGGTTTTCTCATTATAAGGACTACCTCATAGCTACATATCAGAATGACTGCTACAGCACTTTACAAAATCAGTACTGTGCTAGATAGGTTCTACTATTATAGATCTCTCCCTATCTGCTTGCTATGCTATAAGCTTTTATGGCTGGATGTAATATTGTAGAGGACAACAAAGGTATGTGGTAGTTGAGCTTCTCTTCAGTGGATGGATGGACTAGCATTAGGGGTTTAATCAGCCTGAAAAACTCCAAGAACTTTTAACCAAAAGGGAACCAGTCAACATCTCAACACTGGCCAACTAAGTTTACTTGAAAAAGCCCTGATTGGAGGTGTTAGTAAACTATTTCACATACAGCCCAGCTGTACATACTGTGTGAATATTTATAGAGATGATACCCCCCATCCAAGTCCCTGGGAATCAGATTAAAAAAAAAAAAAAAATCAACGGATCTATATAGGAGAGATATAAGAAAACTGAATTTTCAAAACGAACCACAATAACATTTCCTATTCTTGTCAATGTGCATCAGAGAGTAAAAAAGAGAGGGGAGAAGGGAAGGGAGGGAGGGAGGGAAGAACGAAAGCAGGGGAGGATGGGTGATAGATGCCTGAGGAGCACCTAGTATTTCAAACCAGAAACTTGGCTTGGTTCCTTCCAGCAAAGGTACCAGTGAAGTAGCACTTAAAGCCCAGCCTTGTTCCTACTACTGCAAGACACACCTCAATCAAAAGCAACTACTGTACCGTATTTAGCTCAGCCCATTAGTGCCCAGAAGTGTGATCAAATAAATGCCTGTATTCAATGGCAAGTTCATTCAGGGCAGTTTGTTACATAGCAGTGCATCTGTGCAAAGACTCAAAGATGAGACAGATAAGTCACACCCTGGGGATGGGGAACTTGCTGGTCCAGCTGGAGACCACAGGTATGGGGTAATGGTATCTTATTTAATAATAGCTGGCATTTACTGAATTTGTAACTATGTCAGCTATTTTGCTAAGCACTTCACGTGCATTATTTCAATCAGTTCTCAGAAGAACCCTATGATAGAAATGCTATTTTTCTCATTTTTGAAAAGTAGAAACAGGCTTAGAAAGGTTCAATAGGAAAGTTGGGGCAATCTGATACAAAGCGATTCTTCTAAACAACTGGACTGTAAAATGTGGTGTGAGTGCAATCTAAAAGGAGTGACCACATATAAAATAGATAAAGTCAGATGGGTCACAGAGATCAAATCCAACTTTCCCACTTTCTGACTAATGGAATGGAGGCCAACAAAGGTGGCTTAGTGAAAATCTGTACTCATTCATCAACAATAGAAACACAAGTAAATCAAAGAAAAATAGGTAAAGTATTGAACAGACATTTTCCCAAAGATATGTGAACAGCTGATAAACACATGATTTTAGTTATTAGGAAAATGCAAATTAAACACAATGAGATACTACTGCACATTCACTACCATGGTTACAATCCAAAAGAAAGAAGCTAGGTGATATACAGGTAGGTCAGGCAAAAAGCCCAGGACTCTGATGCCTGTCTGGGCAACATAGTGAGACCCCAATAGAGAAGAAAAAGAAAAAAGACGCCAGAGAGTATTGATGGAACTATGGCAACACACGCTCAGTAGACTGCTGGAGAAAATGTAAGATGGTGTGACCATTTTGGAAAGTCATTTGGTATTTTCTCAAAATACTAAATAGAGTTTCTGCATGATCAGCTTTCCCCCTCCTAGGCATATCTCTAAGAGAAATAAAAACACCTATTTATGCAACAAACCACATACAAATATTCATAGTCACATTAGGTATAATACTCAGAAAGTGGAAACAACTCAAGTGTCCAATTGATAAATGAATAAACAAATAATGGAATTCTTTTCTTGGGGATAGGGGGTGTGGACTTGTCACTACAAGCTGACTTGAACTTGCTATGTACCTCAGGCTGGCCTTAAACTTAGAATTCTGCTGTCTTGGCCTCCTGAATACTTAAATAATAGGTCTATTCCACTACATTTGGCTCACACAAGGGAATATTACTCAACCATAAAAAGGTACTAACACATGCTACTACATAGCTGAAACTTAAAAATATGCTCAGGAAGCCAGACATAATAACCTTAATGCTATATGATCCTACATTTATGAAACATTCAGAGAAGGCAAACACAGACAACAAAAAGTAAATCAAAGACAATGGCAGGAAAGTGACAATGGGCCCACAGTTTTGGGGGCATGATTAAAATGTTGGATTAGTGGTAATGGCTGCACAACTCCTAACATACTAAAAATGGACGAAACTGTGATTTTTATGGCATGTTAATTATATCCCAACAAGCTGTTGCTTAACAAATGGTGTCCAGTTTTCAATAAAACTTACTGAACATCTACTATATTCACTGCACAGTTTCAGGCACTATAGTGTGCTGTACATAAAGATAAGGCCCCTGGGCAGCTTAAAGACACCACACTACTGTGAAGGGCTAATGAGTCACTCCTGAGGGAATTTCATTTTTCTCAACTTGGATTAAATTTTCCAGGCCCCAGAGTGCCAGCCTGTGCCATTATTAACCAACTAGGAGGCAAAACCAGAATATTTACCCTCTTGGGTAAATTGGAATACAAACCCCAATTGGCAAAGACTTTATGGGGAAAGGGCAGGAAAACTCAGAAAAGACTTGGTCCCTGGTTTACTGTCTCCTTCTTAAAGGTCACCTTAATACTGTCAAGCAAACCTGAACTCTGGCTCCCACACAAGGCTTATGCATTTTCACCACTAAGCCTTACTGGGGAGATGGGAAAACGTAAAGAACACTAGGCTTAGGATTTGTAGGCACAAACATTTTTTCTTTTAAATCCTAACACCACAACGTCTTAGTTTACAGATGTTAGGCAAGTCACTAAAGCTTCCCTGAGCTTTATTTCTCCATCTGTAAAATGAAAATGAAAATCCTTAACTTGACTACACTTCAGTCAAATAATGGACAATATACCCTTTATTCACATACACTGTTCCACGGGCATGAAGCAGGGCATGTCATTATCACGTCCTGTCTTAATCCTAAGGTTTCCATCCTTGTCAATCAAGTTCTCTCCTATTTAAAAACCGACTTCTCTTCCTGTCTCTCATCTTTCCCTAAATTCGGCCACATCTCCCCTCCTGCCTTTTCCACTGCAATTATAAATGCATACTATGGATCACAACCACTTTTAATAATGATAAAAAAACTTTACTTGTTACTTGTCTCGCTCCAACAGAATGTAAATCCCAGTGTATCTCTAGTGCCCAGAACACTGTATTTAATACATGAATTGAATGAATAGGAAATTCCCATAAGCCAGACTAACAAATGTGAAATAGGACCTTAATAAGAGAATGGTCTCTCCCTAATTGCCTTGCCCTGTCCTTTCCCCACCAGCCAGGCTAGTTCAGAACTAGTCAACATACAGTCCCTAAAAAAAAAAATCAAAAGTGTGGCTATTAGCTTTAGCCTAGGCAGAGCTGTGTCATCTGAGCCTCTGTTGGCTTAACTAAAGGATCTTAAGGCCTGGAGTGATGTTTAGGAAACCCTCTGGCCCAGGAATTGCCAGGCTCTGCACTGAACTTACTATTATCTCTGATCTGTATCTACAGCTTAGACACAGGGCCACTGGCCTAGAGATCCTAGGGAGATTTATGGAAATGATGAATAACAATCTACTGATTCACAGAGCAAAAAGAGAAACTGGAGAAGAGGAAAAGACACTCAGGCACTCTTGGAAACCCAGGTGTGTAGGTTTTGAATCCAGTTTCAAGGAAACTGACAAAGAACCTACAGTAGAAGCCTGGAGCGGCAGGGGACCCCTACCAGAACCCTCTAAGCATAGAAATCATGGGTGGCTGTGTGGGTTACCACAGGATATAGCGATAAACCACTCTATGCAAAGATAATCTAGAGATGGAAGTTCCTGCAATGCAGTAACACATTCCAAGCACTCTTAGCAACATTCTAAAGGGAATCAAGTCATTCCAAGAATCCCTGACACTGGGAAACCATTTTTTGGAAACTTAAAATAGACCATATAACTCCTGACACATACACAGAATAGACATTTAACAATGAAAATTATGTTACCAGAACATACAATTAAGATTGCAGATATCAAAATGCAGTGGCTTTCAAAGCATGGGATGCTAGTTGTCAGCTTCTCCTTGAAAGTTGATTAAAAATGTATATTCTCTGGGCAAGAACTCCACCCAAACTTAATAAATCCAAACTTTTTTGGGAGGAGGAGAGAGCAATTTCTAGTTTAACAAGCTTTCCAGGTGATTCTGAGTTACACTAAAATTCAGAATCTTTGACCTAGGTAAACATAGTCCTACCTTGAAAAAATAAAAAAAGTCCTACTGACTGGAACCAGGCACTTTTTTGTTTTGTGTTTTCTTGGTTTCTGACTAACCTTCACAGGAGAGACTGTCACCGTTTTCTCACCTCTTCTCATAATGACCCCATGGCAAACTGGCTCCTGTTCTCTCATCATTGCCCAGAACTTAAGAGACCCTGAACACTCATTTATTTAGTAAATCCAGATTTCTCTACCCTTGACTTATTGAGAGCATGTGAGTGTTAACTACTTGTGCCCATCATGTCTAAGATTTCACAACACTGCCTTTTTTTTTTTTTCCTGTGACCTGTCATTCCCTGTCAGTCTCTTCTATAGGCTCCTTTTTCTCACCTTCAAATGTAATACAGTAAATTGAGCATGAAGGCACATGCTTGTAATCTCAGCACTTGGGAAGATGAGGAAGGAGGATCCTTCAGTTCGAGGCCAGCCTAAACTACACAGCAGGACCCTGTCTCAAAAAAACAAAATAAAAACATAAAACAAAAATTTAAAAAGTGATGTAATAATTAAGCTCAGGTCAACACAATTGAGTTGGGAGCTGCCTAAGGAATTAGTAAAGCACACTTCTGGGTGTGACTGGGTAGGCTGTGGAGGTGTGACGGTGATCCTTGTCTTGGCCTATCTGCCACTACTGCTCTGCTTCCTGGCTGCCAGGAACTAACACAGCTTTGCTCTGTCATGCTTTTCCACCATGATGTTCCTGTCTTGAGCCTGCCAACTATGAAATGAATCCTCTGAAACAATGAATGAGATGAACCTCTCCTCCTTTTGTGGGTGTTGAGTAATTTGTCCCAGAAATGGAAACACTGGCTAATACAGTGTCCCTCTGGACTTGTATACAGCCCTCCTTCTACACCTGTCCTGGACAGGCTTTTGCTTCAAACACTCTGTCCACATGTTGGGCTGCCACTGAGAGTATCCCAGAACACTTTTCAGTTGCCTGAGTCTCCCACAGATATTTCAAATCAGTATGACCAAAAATGCTGATCTATTCCCTCCTTTTTCTATCATTATTTTCTACATTCTTTCTCATAGAATAATACTTCTGACTATCCAAAGTCACTATCCTTTATCTCTAAACTTTCATTTTTTCTCCATCTCCAAGCTCACTATATCACAGTAAAGTCCATACCTACTTTTTAACCAGTTTATAACAATGGTCTCCTAATCCATTTTTTCTCTCTACAATGCTTTACACTGCAGCAAGGATGACTTTGTTTCTGTAAAAGGATTATGTGAGCCAAGCTTGATGGCACAGGCTTATAATCCCAGGACTCTGGATGGTGAGGTAGGAGAACACAAGTTTGAGGCCAACCTGGCTATATAGAGAGCAGTGGTGGCGAATCCATGGCACATGTGCCACAGCAGACTGTTAACACTCACTGAAAGCTCTAAAGGCTCAGTATCACTGATAGGAGTCCAGAGACCCTGTCTCAAACAACAGTAGGAACAGCAATGTGTATCTGATCACATCAATCCCTACTTAAACTCCACAACAGTCTTCCACTGCCTTCAGGAGCAACTCAAAACCCTTAACACAGAGATTACATGGTCTTCCCGTAATTTTAACTAACTGTTCTATGGCTTCACAGACAGCATAGCTACTTTCTTTTTTTTAGTTTTATTTTATTATTATTAATATTTTTAGCATACCTACTTTCAATTCTTGTACCACTGAGCTTCTTCTTGCCTCAGGCTCCTTTTTACACCTCCTGTTTTATCTCTGCTTGGACTTTCCCTCTCTCCTGCCCAGCTTGCATTTTTTGGCTGTGATTTCAAGGTCCTTTCCTCCTGGAAACCTTTTTCTGATGTTCTTACCCTGGCTCAATCCAAGTTCAGGTGCTATCATACAATTCCAATTTACCTGTGTCTTTCCAACAAAAGCAAAAGTTCCTGAAGAGATGGTACTTAACACATCTATCTCGAACCACGAATGTGTGGCATCATGGCATGCGAACATTTGTTAAATGGGTCAATCTTATTTGAGGCATAATGTAAAGGTTCTTAAACCTGAAACCTGTTTGTGGAAAGACAGGAACCATATTGGAGTGCCCCCCTCCATCCTCCTTCTGGTCCCCACAGCTCAAAGAAGAGGGTCTGTGGTTCTAGCCTCATACAAGGTCCCATTCACATAGCTATTCAGTGCACTCTCTTCAGCCATCTCCTCCCAGAACAACAGTGGCCTTTCTCTGAGGCAGGAGTCTCTTTGAGGGAAGCTTCTGAGGGCCCTGCTCTGGGAAATGAATGGGGCCAGCCTGGGGCAGGCAGGACAATAGCAGGGTGGGCCCACTGCCCTCAGACCCCTACAGGGAAAGGCAGCCCGGAAACCCAGCCGCCAGTGGGGAAATCCCCAGAACTCTGAGGCGCTGAAGGCAACAAGGCTGCTCTGTCCTTTAGAAGAAATACCCAGTGCCCAAGACCTAGCACCCACTAAGAAGAAAGGAGAATTCTTGGTCTCATCTCCTGGCAGCAGTGTTTAGAGCTGCTTTCCTGAAATGTCTTGGCTAGGCAATATCAAGAATGAGCCTCAGTTCAAGTCAGGAAACCTTGCATAAAAAGAATACCTCATTAATAGAGAACTAAATTGGCCACTAGAAGACTACTCAGAAAAACAAGAGACACTACTCTTGACCCTGAGTAGCAACACTAGGTACAATAATCAAGTAGGACTTGTGAAAAGTCAAAAAGCATGGCCACTTATTTACAGTGCTCTACTATGTGCTAGTTTATATAAATTATGCTAGAACTCTTGTATAAATTATTTTATATAAACAAATGATATCAGTCAAAATGCTACAGTTGCATGTAAAAAGGTGAGTAGTATAAACATATAGTTTACTGGTTTCCTTCAAGGAAGTATGGCTAGTGAGTTGAGGGGAGACAGAACACCAATACAAAGGTGTAGACAGAATAATGTGGGCTTAGAAAACACATCAGTTTTCTGAAGCAGAGTGGTAGGGGTCAGTAATAAGATCTACAATTAGCAAGATGTAGGCTGGGTTGAAAGAAAAAGTCATGAATCCAAAGTGGGGCAGCTGGGGTAAAGACATGGGTTTCAAGCAAAGCAGGATCTGCACCTAATTTCTAACCACTTCCCTGTTTTGTTCACTATATTCCCAGAGCCAAGCCTGTAAGTCCTCAGTTGAAAATCACACACAGGATTGTAAGTAACCGAAACATGGGTCTTCCAGTGGCAGCTGAGAATTCAGGCTACTCTACAGAGTCCTTGCCAAACCAATTTCTCAAAAATAATCACCGTTATGTTTGATACCACAGAATTTGCAAAATACTTTTACACAAATCTTCCTGACTGCACAGCTAGTTAGTGATTAAATGGGGTCTTACACACTTAAAGTCCTACATTTTCTTTATTATGATATTAGCATGGAGTTTAGTCTGTTATGTGGGAATGGGTTATCACTGATGAATTAGGATCTATCAAATATATACTAATTGTCTCAAATCATGACTTAAATTTGTAAGACATCTTTTAGAAGAGATTTTCCTTCTCCTCTTTGCACTGAAGAACTCGAAACTATTTGGTAGAAATGGCCTAATCTAATATTCTCAGCATGTAAGTTTCATTCAATATGCTGTAGTCAGAAAACCACTGGGTACCAGTGAAAAATAAAGTGACTTATTATCATCATTAATGTATTTGGTACAGGGTCTCACTATAGCAGCTCAGACTTGTAGCAATCCTCCTGTTTTCAGCCTTCCCAGTGCTAGGATTATAGGCGTGCACCACCATGCCTGGTCTACAGTGACTTTTAATAAAAGTTGTATTCTATTCACTATCTTTTCCCTAATCAACACGTCTCAAAATCTTAGGAATCAAGTTTGATCAAGCCTTAACACACCTTGTTGATTCTTAAAATGTCTTTCCAGAATTGTTATGGTTTATGGCTACTTGTCCCCCCAAAGCCTCATGCAATCATGGGGTGGGGACTTCTAGAGTTTGAGACTTGAGTCATGATCCACTGGGATCATGTGTTTTTGTGCTGATGGGGTACAATTGGTTCCTCCCTGGAGCACGACCTGGGCCTGCCTAGGATATGATTGGCTCCTCCCTAGAGCCGGATCAAGGGCCCATCCTGGAGTATGATTGGTTCCACCCTAGGGCACAATGGGCCCACATCAGAGTGATTGAGCACAAAGAGACTTTTTAAAGGGCTGTTGCTCTCTGCTGCTCTGATTGGTTGGCTGCCTCTGTTGCGACTGTTGCTGTTCTGCTGCCATGAACTGGATGCTCTCTGCCCTGCTCCATTCAGCCTTGGGCCAGTTGAGTATGGACTAAAACCTCCAGTAACTGTGAGCTAAATAAACCTTTCCTTCCTTCATTTTGAGTGTCGGGTATTTATCCCATAAACGAGTAAAAAGTAACTAAGACAAGAATCTTGCCTCTCCTTAGTTCCCACTATAAACACTGTGATCCAGAAATTCATCTTGGGCTGGGGAGATAGCTCGGTGGGATAAGTGTCTGCTTGACAAGTGCAAGGTCCTGAGTTGTGACAAAATCTCAGGTGGTCTCCCACACTCAAATTCTTTTCCAGTCTCTATATCAATAAATATCAGAATACTTTTGTTAAGCACTAGTTTTTAGATCTTACAAATACATAAACCTTTACTCACTTCCTTTTACCTACTATATAGTCTGAATATCTTTGTCTCCCACCCAACAATCTTGACCCAAGCTTTTGTTCAAGCTGTTCTGTTTAACATGCCCCCTCTTTCTCCCAGCTGCAGAGTATCTAGCCTCCCTGGCTGGTCTCATTAGTATCAACCTTCCACTCTTCTCTAAATGTATTTTCTCAAAAAAAAAATAAATAAATAAAAAATAAAAATAAAAAATCTTTTATTCATTTATTTGGTACAGGGTCTTGCTACACAGTTCAGACTCATAGTGATCCTACTGTCTCAGCCTCCCAGGGTTCAGGGACCAACATGGCATGTAGTACTGTTGATTGAATCCAGAGTTTTGTACTTGCCAGACAGGTGCATAGAACAAGCTATCTCCCCAGCCCTAAATGAACTTTCTTGGTACATATCATAAAATTCAGCAATTTTGTGGATTTTTTCTTTTATTGTTTCATTAATAACATTTCTCAACAACCTTCATATCCTAGTTATCTACCAGAACACTAAGAACTGAACATGGAGCCATTTGATAAGAATTTATAGTCCAATAAACTGGCCATCAAGGCTACTAGATTGGTTCCCTCTGTGATTTTAGGGTAGGCCACCACTGGAGACTATAGATCTCATCGCGTGACTCTGTAGTTGTTCCCCAAATTCTGCAAAGAAAAAACCAAGGGCTGAGACTCAAGATGGCTTCACTTCAACTTTTGAGGGTCTTTTCCCACACATTTCTGTACTATTTACTGTTCTTTAGAACAAGGAGAAAATCTTGAAGATGACAACAGAGGTACTAGTGACTTTAGGGCCCACAATGAAGTCAGAAGAGACAATAAATAAATTTTAAATTGTAGTGAAGGAAAGTCTGGTATCAAAAAGGGCTTGTAATTATTGAGCTCATGAAACCACCTTTTACTCAGTAGAACAGGCACTTGCTTGACAAGCGCAAGGGCCTGAGTTCAATCCCCGCTCCCACAAAAAACAAAACAAAAAAACACATATGAAACCACCTTTCAAAGAGATCACTGAAAATGGGAG
>PVKN010005983.1:0-29507 GCA_004027915.1 Capromys pilorides
TCTCCAAATCCTTCAACATGCGGCTCAACTTCGGCGGCTGGGCGGATATAACATCATCGAGACAGCTCCTTCCGGGTTAGAGTTCACTGACACGCAATGCAAGCTGGTCCTTGTAGTTCTTGGCATGGGACGAGCTAGACCTGTGAGTCATTGCTCACGCTTACAGTTCCCAGCCTCTGATTGGTTAGTGTGTTCAGGCCCATGGGGAAGGGCTACTGGGAGCCACTTGCTCGGTGTGCTATTTTAATAGGATGAGTCTATTTTGGAACGTTTGAATTTTTATCTAAAATGGCGTCGTCCGATAGAAATATAATTCAAGCCAGGTATGTTAATTTCTGCTGGTAGCCACATTTAAAAAATCAAAAGAAATAAATGAAATTAATTTTAATACCATATTAGTTTTTCATACAAAGGTTAAATAAATCTACTGGGTACTTAACGTTTACATGTCAACTTGGATTAGCCACATTTTCAGTTCTCAATAGCTAGGCACGTGTGGCCAATGGCTACTGTAGTGGACGATGCAGGTACAAACCCTTCCGTGTGCCTAGTAACATTGCCCTATGGGTAATGCCGGAGCCTGGCCACCCTGCGGTTACACACACCTTCTAGAGGTGAGGAAACTCATTTGTTACCCCTCAAAAGTTAAAAGGGAGCACAATTGCATCTTGCCTGACCCCTTCTTCCTAGTTCAAAGGAAAAGGCCCATTGGCCTCTTTCAAAGCTAATGACATGAGTTTATTCCTTTTTCCAACATTTTAAATCAGCAGCTATCTTCCTGTTCAGTCAGTTTGATACATGGAGAAAAAACTGATCTTCGGTGAGTGACCTCCAAATGATACAGGGAAAATTGATCTCCCAACCTGAAAAGTACCTGGGATGAGTTCGTGTTCTCTAAAAACGAAGAATGAATTTTAGGAACAAATGGAGGTTATGAGAATAGATTTATTGGCGGAAAGAAAGCTACTGAGAGAGACAAAAGGGTGATCCCGAGTGGGTAGTCCCCTTGACGTTGTCTCTTCCAGGGACCTTTTACAATAAAGAGAACCACATGGTGAGGTGGGTCTAAGGTTATGGAGAAGGGAACTCGCTTAGGTGGGTGTGAGGTGGGACAAAACTATGGTCAATCAATGAGACTACAAGCACCACTGCTCAGGTAAAATAGATTAAACCCAGTATCAAATGGGGAAGCGAGTCATGTAGCAAGAGGGCAAGAATAACCAACAAGGTCTCTTCCTGTTGGGAGTGGATTAGTGACTCAATTGGGCTTTCAAGGTGATTGATACCTACTTAGAATATCTGTCCCTGATGCCCATCCCTAGGGAAGGAAGTATGTAGCTGTATTTGTTTACTCTTGAGATCTGGCCCACAGTGGGAGTGTTGGTTTATAGCTGTGAAGTCATCTTGTCTTCCATGTTGTCCTTGAGGGCCTGGTCCTATCTAAGTGCCTATAATATTTCTATCTAATTCAGCTGCCTATAAGTTCAACTCCCATGGTGGTGGTGGTGCTGGGGATTCATCTTGCAGTGAGTCTGTGGCCAGCTTTGACTATATAATGAGTTCAAGGCCAGCCTGAACGACACATGGAGACTCTGTTTCCGAAAAAACCCAAACGAACAGAAGTTAGTAGTTTTTTTATTCTTTTGAGACAAGGTCTTGTACAGCTCAGGTTGGTCTTGAGCTCATTTTGTATCCCAGGCTGGTCTGAACTTGCAGTGATCCTTCTGCCTCAGCTTCCCGAGTGTTGGGATTATAGGAATGCACCACTGCACCAGATGAAGCTGATGATTTATGACTCAACTGTTTCAGGATGTAACTGATAAGTTCTGGCCTTGCATGAACTGCTGAAACCATTATGGTAGTCATCTAATATGGCTGGAGCCCTTAAAACAAAGGCCCACCTTCTTCAAGACCACCTCCCCCCTCTTCTTCTCAGCCCAGGGTAGTTTCCTTTCACCCTTCCCACGGCCTCAGGGAAGACCCCCACCAGCTCCCTCAGGTGTACCTAGACATCCCCTTCAAACTCCACTCCTGACAAAAGGCCAGAAAAGCCTCAGCCTCCCTTTGTTCCAATTGAGAGAATTCCTTTACCTTCCCCAAATTTTCTCCATGTCCTTCAAGATAATAAAACCCCTTTTCCCTTTTTCTTTCTGCCTGTTTCTCTGCTGCACTAGGGGCCTGAAAAAAAAAACCTATCCGTAACAAGGTCTTTATGGTCCTTCGATCTCTTCTAGCTTTCATCCTGTTTCCCTTCCAAATTCCACATACAGGTTGGTCTCCTGCTGCTGGTTTCCCAGCCTCCTTAATGTCAAGTAGCTGGCTTCAGCCTCTAGCCTTCTCCTTCACAAATCCCCAAAGTCACTTAGGACATCACTTTCCTTACAGCTTTCTCCAGTGGTTCTCACTGGCAATGTTGCCTGAAGTCCAGTCCCTTTTCTGGCTGGACTTAATGCCTACCCTCTGCTGTGAACAGATCATCTCTTAGTTAATACCATCTTGCTGATGATGTGTCATATTAGCAGTGTTTTTACCGAAAGATCACCTGGTCATCTATTACTTAAAATACCAGCAGAACTCAGGAGGCTGAGGTCGGAAGATCATTTTGAGTTCGAGGTCAGCCTGGGCTACAAAGTGAGCTCAAGGCCAGCCTGAGCTGGATAGGGAGACCCTGTCTCAAAAAGACAAAAAACCAAAACAAAAACAACAGAGGTTTCTCCATACCCTTTGAAGTAGTTCCCCGTTAGGTAATTCTGCATGCTTAACCATTTTACCAGCTACAGAAGTACAAAACTGCTCTGTGAAAGCAGACTACCAACTCTCAAACTGGGATTTGCAGAAGTTGTGCTGAGGTACAAATGACAAGTCCGTTGTTGAAGGACTGTTCTCTCCCCAGCTGCTTCTCCTTGCCAGGGAAAATGGGCTGCACTGTAACCACATACTCTCAGCCACATTTGTTACATTCTTAGCCCTACTGAGTTAAAAATGAGAAAATTCAGGCTCACATTCAACATCCTGATAGCCACTCACATACCTTCAAACAGGTGACAACACTGCGTGTGGCCCGCCCCAAATCAAACGCAACTCTTCCCCTAAAGCATATGCCGCTCTTTTTTTTGCAGGATCGGGATTCAAACTCACAACCTTGCACTTGCCAAGCAGGCACCTGTGCCACGGAGCTAGCCCCCACATGCATCTCTTATTCCCCTTCTCATGTCTCTTATTCCCCTTCTCATTGGATGGCAACTCCTACCAGTTTTTTTTCTTGTTGCTTTTTTTTTTTTTTTTTTTTTTTTTTTTTTTTTTTTTTTTTTTTTTTTTTTTTTTTTTTTGCGAAGACCTTAAAATCATCTTATACCTTTTTTTTTTTCTTTTCTTTTCTTTTGTGGAACAGGGGACTGAACTCAGGACCTTGCACTTGCCAGGCAGGCACTTGCGCCTCTGAGCTATTTCCCCAGCCCCTCTGAAATCTTTAACTCATCTCAAGAAACATTTCCATCAGAAAATTGTTGCCCTCAGCAACTTACGCAAAACACAAGCACTCAGAACTGCTACAACTGGGCCAGTGATATAGCTTAGTGGCCTAAAGTGCCTGCTTAGGCAAGGTTAGGCAACTTCAGGGACCGCGGGTCAATCCCTGGCACCACATACTGCACCAGCCCCACCCCCAGGGCAGGCTGAGCCAGCCATAATACAAAGCTTAAAAAAAATAAAATAAATAAATAATAAGAATGGATAAAACTGATAGGTCTCCCCCCCATCTCAGTAATGAGACAGGAAAGATAAAAGAAGCCTTTATTAACTCCAAAGATATGGAGCGGATCCAGGATGGATGGGGCAGAAAGATCCTTTGGACTGAGACACAGGAAGTTGAGGTTTTTGTGGACTTTTGCTAGGGGTGGAGTTTGAGGGGGATGTTTAGATATATCTGTGAAGCTGACTGGGGTCTTCCCTGAGGTGCTGGGAAAGGTGAAAAGATACTGCACCCTGGGCTGAGTTGGAGAGACAGGAGGTCTTTGGGAAGGTAAGTTGTTTTAAGGGCTTCAGTCCTGTTAGATGACCACCACAATAATTCAGCAATTCATGCTAGGGCCAGAAGCTATCAGCAACCACTTCCGCTGCTATCACCCAAATCCACGCTCCCCCACCGCAGTCATCTTGTCCCTGCTCACGCTTCCCTTCACACACTGATGGGAACTGCGCCCACTCGCTAACAGCTCTTTGTGGGGCTCAGAACAAGCCTTACACCACCACCAAGAGCTTGTGTGACCTGTCCCCTCCCTTACCTTCACTCACTCTTCAACACAGCTTGCTACTCCTCAAGTATGTGGTCCTTTCCCACACAGGGTCCTGGCTCACTGGCTCTGGAACCCTGCTGAAACATCATGGAGCAGGTTTTCTCCACAGCAGTATGTCAAACGGCACTGCCCGGCCCGCCACTAGAGCAGCACCCGTCTCCTCACCCCAGCCTATTTTTCTTCTCAGGCTGTACCACTAAGGATACACACTTGTTTCTTATTTATTTCTCTCCATACCCTAAAAAAGACTGGAAGTTCCATAAAGTCAGTGACTTTGCTTTTGTCCACTGCTATGCCCAGCCCTGAGCAGACATTAGCATCAATTTGTGAAAGGAAAGAGATGGCAAAATCCTGAACATTCATTGGGCCAGCAGCCTGGGGAGTAAAGCTGATATCCCAAAGGTAGAGACAAATGATTTATTTGGTAAGAAGGAGTAAAAAGAAATTCTTAATTCATTCTCTTCTCCCTTCTGCTGGCTGAACTGAATTATGGTCACACAGACGACTACACACAGGAATCCCTTCATAAACTTGAATTTCTTACAAAAATGAAGATGCCTGAGTTATATGAGTTGGAATTATTTTCTAGACAGAAGTGCCAACCGTTGTGCTTTCCACTGTGTCAGTGCTTGCCATGGTCTCCTTCTTGTCTTCTGGCTTCATGGCAGGAAACAGGAGCACTTCCTACAGGACATAGAGAAAGCATTCTGAAGCTCAGAGCCACTCTCAACAGTTTTTTACAGTGGTCTGCTATTCCTTTGCCTGCTATTGTTCCTACCCCAACCCAGAGGTCTGTGTGTAAACCCCAGATGCAAAGCCAGATGTGTTCTTTTATTGCAACTTGGTCTCTCGTCATAACAGATGATAAAGGCAAGCCAATCTACAGTGCTATCTAGGAGCATCATGCTGAATGATTGAACACAGGTTACTGAGACGAAATTAGATTTCTTCCTCTGTAATAGGGTAACAATTTCTATACCTCATAGGCTGACTGAAATTAAAAGAACTAATGTAGCTAGATGGCACTTCCCAGAGTCCTCAAGAATTGCAAATGGCACTCTTCCTGTCTGAGAAAAAGATTAAAACCCAATATGGCTAGCAGGCCTGCGTCTGTCATGAGCTTCCCTTCCTGGTCCTCCTGTAGCTCAGAGTCCTTCTTTATTCTCTAGGCCCACCATGCCCCACCTTGTCCAACAGGGTAGCTGTGCCACAGGAGTTTACCTTGATGTTGTTAGAGTCTGTGAGGAACATGGTGATGCGGTCGATGCCCATGCCCCAGCCAGCCGTGGGGGGCAGCCCGTACTCCAGGGCTGTGCAGAAGTTCTCATCGATGAACATGGCCTCATCGTCACCGGCAGCCTTGGCCTAGATTAAAGAGAACCAAAGGCTATGGCTTTTCCAGGACATCTGAGTCCAAGTGAACAACATTCAAAGGGAATATTGTCATTCCAGAGATGCTCCTGACATCTGGGACTTCCTGGGAACTGGTTCCCTCAGGACTATGACTGAGCAACTTCTAGATTTGTGGGTCACTGCTGACGAAATCTATTTCCGAATGCACACTGATTTGTCTGAAAACAGCTCTGCTAGTTGGCCTCTGGGACTCGAGTGAGACCCACAGATTGTGTAAAGATTCTGTGAAACTCTTTCCGTTTCCTGAAACCACCATCAGTGGCAGTGATGATATGGGCAGCCTGTTGAGCTGCTTGTTTTTTTATCCACCTCTTATCACCATGCCATTTCAATAAATATACAACTGAAGAAAAATAATGTTCTCATTGGGCAAATCATTTTCAAAATAAGCAATATGCTCTCCATACCAATAACCTTAACCAGGTTCCCTGCATATCACACAGTGGAAACTGAAGTCCTCATATGGAAATGTGACTTCCTCCAGCAAGCCTAAGGCAGCAGCCCTCATTTCTGCTAAGTTACCAGGATGCACACAGGAGACCTGGGTTAAGGGCCCAGTATTTGCTGGCTAGTGGGCTCTGTGGTGAAACTGTAGTGCCTTTGTTCACACTCGTTCTTTACCTTGGCTTGTTCTTCAAACAGCTGCCGCTGCCTCATGGGATCGTTCAGCTCAGTGTAAGCGTTGCACACTTCCTTCTTCATGACAAACAGCTCAAAGCGCTCAGTCAGACCTTCTTTAGAGCGATGCCTGGGTAAGGAGATCAAAGCAGAAGCCAAAATATAAAGCCTTCATAATTTGTCACCTGGGCAAGAGCTCCTTGGAGTCTGAATCCTAGCAGACTCCAAGTAGTGACTGCTTGCAACCTGAAGCCTGGGTGCATTCTCAGTACCAGACGCTCAGTGTGGTGAGGCGAGAGGGTGAAGACTGACTTCCTGACAAGCAGCGTGGCAGTCTGTTCACTGCATCGCATCACTCTCCCTGCAGTGCCACCCGCTTCGTGGAGACAGCGTCTCGCTATATAATTCGGGCTGGTGACTCTTGCCTCAGCCTCTCGAGTGTTGGGACTGTAGGCGTGCACTATCACACCTGGTTGCAAAGCCCTTCTTTCCCCTTCTCAAGGCCCGTAGGACGTGGACTGGCTGATGGGTGCTGACCGAGGCTTGTTTGCATGTGCAGGCCTGTCCTTTAGCATGCTTCCACGGAACTCAACTGCTGGGCTGAAAGGAAGCCCTAGTTACCCTTCCAGAGATGCAACATGGAGACTCTGGAGGGTGACACCCGTATGAAGAGGCCGTGAGAAGAACTCAAGTACCCTGATACCATTCCCTGTTGAAAAAATCATCTGAGTTGTCATAGCCAATACACTTTGAAGCAGAAACATGATTTAGTCAGTCAGTCTGCTGTTTTACATCAACAACTTCCGGGCCAATTATGCAGCAATATGTGAAACATCACACTTCAGCTTACCATTTAGCTAATGGGCTCATGATCTGTGGGTGATCACAGATGAACGTAGGATTGATGCACGTCACTTCCAGGAACTCCCCAACAAGCTTAATGAGAAAGCAAAGCAGAACTAGATATCGCTTCTGAGTGGCATTTGGATAGTCCCAGCCTAGAGCAAACCTCATTTTCCACCCAGCTGGCTTCACCTTACACCTTTTCAAAGGCTGGAGGGAATTAACTGCGACAATCTATATGACCTATTTGGCACAGCTTAAAACTTGGCTATTCCCTCCTTCCTCTCTTTAGGGGAAGTTAGGCAGGACCTACTCCTGGGGCAGTGGCATTGATCAACCCCACATGAAGACATGGCCTCTTACCTTATCAAGAAGCCTGGCTGTGGTACGGGGTGGAGGGCATTCAACAGCTTTTGCTACACAGATATCATCAAGAATTTTGCGTGTTTCTATAACACAAATGTATAAGAAGTCAGTAGCAGGGCCAACTCACTAATCCAGTAAAAACGTATGAAAAACGCAGGGTGTAGAAGTACACAGAAGCTATCCCAGCATTATGAAGGGCTGAGGTGGGAGGGTTCCCAAGTTCAAGACCAGCCAGAGATATTTTATTGAAACTCAGCCCAAATTAAAAAATAAAAAGGGCTGAACGAACACCTCAGTGCAAAAGTCCTTGGATCAATTCCCATCATGGCAAACTAACAATAACACATATAGAGACTAGTGTGGGAAAGCCTAGCTCTGACCCCACCGAATTCAGAGCTGACAGGACGTGAGTCGTTCAATTGAGGAGTGTATCACTTCACCTTCTGTTTCGAAAAGGTTGGTTTCAGGCAGCTTAACCCCTAGGGCTTTCTCCAGCTCTTCCACCATGCTGATTCTCCGGAAGGGCGGGGTGAAGTCAACCTCACAGGCTTGACCCTCAGGACCATCTGGGTGGTAGGTGATCTTGTAGCTGCCTGTAATGCTCTTCACCATTCCTGGCAGGGAAACCAGCCATTGCAAGGGGATGAAGCCCAGGAAACTCTCCCCTGAACGCAGCATCTCCAGCCCCAGTCTAATGTGGGAGATGAAGAGCGCAGGACTCACCTGAAACCAACTTCTCTGTGATTTCCATGAGATCATGATAGTCTGCATAGGCCATGTAGAACTCACAGGTGGTGAACTCAGGATTGTGAGTCAAATCAATTCCTTCATTCCGGAACTGGCGTCCGATTTCATAAACCCGGTCAATGCCTCCAACCACCAACATCTAGCAACAACACAATGCAGGCAAGGGTCACGGCAGTCAATCTCTCTTAATAGCCCTGGAATCCACCTACTAAATGGTTTTTACAGCTCAGATATGCTTTCTACTCAAAGTGCCTCATACCCTGTTCTCTTTAGACTTTTGTAGTTGACAATTTTTATTCTTTTTTGGCTTTCCAGATCGTCTGCAAATATTCTATTTCTTGGGCATCATCCTTGTCACCCTGAGGCCTCTCGAGAGAAACCGCTTGTTCAGTGAGCCCACACAGCGAGGCTCCAACGATCAGACGCACTAGTGAGATGTCGACAGGGAAGGTCACTGTGGGTACTGCACCTACATTCGTTCCGGCGAGTCCATTCTGGCAAAGGGGATCAGAGAACTGTAGCTTTTAGCTTCTTCTTCTTCTTTTTTTTGTGGTACCAGGATCTAACTTGGGACCTTGCACTTGCCAGGCATGCCCTTAAGCCACTGAACTATCTCCTACTTGTAGCTTTTAGAGACAGTAGTTGCAGAAACCTTAGTGGGCGCCTAGCTGAAAAGGTTCTGTTCTGCAAGAGACCGGTGCAGTGACTCAGCACCATTCCTAGCTGTCTGCTCTGCCAAGTGTGAGGCCTGCATCTCCCGGGAGACCATGAGCCTTTGTATACAGCTACAGAACTTTTCTTTTCACTTTAACTAGTTACAGTAGGATCTGTTGCCTGTAACTGAGAATTCTGAATAATGTCTTTGATATTTAAGCTGGCGATTTGAAGAAATTTATTTTGCAACTTCAGGGACAGACTAAACTCTTTTTATGGTCTGCTGATCTTGCAGAAAAATTTTACAAGTGTTACACTGACAGAACTGAGCAACCAGAACACTCTCCTGGCTGTTCTATCCTTCACGTTCCTTTCACTTGGGACTGCTTCCCAGCTTTCTGCTTCTCTAAGGAAACAGGTGTCTTACTCCTTACCTTATGGTAGAGCTCTGGAGCAATCCTCATGTACAAGTTCATATCCAGCTCGTTGTGGTAAGTGATGAAAGGTTTGGCCACTGCTCCGCCAGGGATGATGTTCATCATGGGCGTTTCAATCTGAAAGACATGAAAAGACATTTAGAATTCACCCTGCAGAAGCATCTGCACTATGTACCCAGGTGCTCGCTGAAACATTTATTATAGAGAGAAGCCAGAAATGACCTAAATTATCATAAAGGAAACAAACCGATTGTATACCTACTAAGAAGCAAGAAGTGCATACTTAAATGTGTACATAAAGGCTTCAGAATATGAAGTGGGAAAAATGGCAGGTCCACCATAATACATAGCATGACTTTATATTTAAAGCAAAATCTTTTAAAAAAAAAAAAGCCCCCCTCTGAAGCTGGGTGTGGTGGCAATGCCTGTAATCTCAGTACTTGGCAGGCTGAGTGAGGAGGATTGGTGTGAGTTTGAGACCAGCCTGGGCGACAAAAGTGAGTTCAAGGCCAGCCTGAACTGCATAGTGAGACCCTGTCTCAAAAAAGACAAAAAAAAAGCCCTTTACATGTGTGTTCCACCTTTACTACCTATAAATGTGTGTATGTATGTATGTATGTATGTATGTACATATATAAAAGATATGCCTCAAATTCAGGTTTGTGTTGTAAAGTTAGTTAAAAGCATCAAGAGTTCTTTTAGTCTTGCTTCTACCTAACATTTCAATTTTATCTTTTTGGACACAGGCCTCACTATGTGGTTCAAGCTGGCCTTGAACTCATGGCACTCCCTTGCCTCAGCCTAGAGTGCTGGGACTACACACATGCTTGGTTGTTTGATTCTACATGTTGGTTGTTTCACAGTACAATTACTTGACTTTCTCATGTAATGAAGGTGTATTTTTAATGCTCCAAAACCCAAACTTATTTGATAAAATATTGAACCCTCCATGCCCTATCACCTCCAGGAATCCCAGCTCATCCAAGAAACTTCTTATATATGTGATGATCTTAGAGCGGACGATAAACTTTTGCCTCACGAAGTCATTTAGGATCAGGTCCAAGTACCTCTGTCGATACCGTGTTTCCTAAACCAACAGCAGCAGTTAGCTAGTTTGATGCAATGGTACAGTGAAATGAAAGGAACGCACCTTGGTGCCACGGGTTGAAGAGTGACAGCTCACCTTGTCTTTGAGGCCGAAGTGCAGGTGAGGTAACATGTGCAGGCAGGGGGACAACAGCGTGATCTCGTAGGGGATTATGCTCAGCTCACCCTTCTTGGTTTTCCCAGGATTCCCCTGGACTCCGATTATGTCTCCCCGACGCAGCTTGTTGTTGATACGAATAAATTCTTCCTCTGATTTATAATTTCTGAAGGAAAGGGAATGTAATTCAGCAAATAGCACAAGTTAATACTGAACATTGGTTTACTCTGATTCTTGTAACTCCATCAGCCTCCGTCCCCAGCTGTGCTGCTGCAGGCCTGTATCGGGCTATTCCTGTGTACCTGGAGTTGGCCATGACTTGCAACTTGACTCCCTCTCCTCGGAGGTCATAGAAGATGAGCTTCCCCCCAGAAGCTCTTTTAGCATGGATTCTACCTAGAAAAAGAGCAAAAGTAATGACTGACAGACAGAACCAGAAGTCACTGGTGATATATTTCTTTCTTTTTTTTTTAATGTATGTTGTACAGGGTCCACAGGGTCTCACTACGTAGATTGGCTACTAGTGATCCTCCTGTTTTCAGCCTCCCAAGCACTGGGATTATAGGGGAGCAAAACCAAAACAGTTTCAATCACTGTCTCAGTAGGTGCTTTAGTCCACTGAGCTATCTGGCTGGCCCAGGTGATACATTTCTAAAAAGCCACCTCTGGCACAAAAACTAGAAAATTTGATGATGGCCTGAGGTCTAACACCTGTCTTTTTTTTTTATATTCATGTTAATGATTTTTATTATCCTAGTGCTCAGGAGGATGAGGCAGAAGGATCTTTTTTTTTTTTTTTTTTTTGTGGAACCGGGGCTCGAACTCAGGACCTTGCACTTGCCAGGCAGGCACTTGTGCTCCTGAGCTATTTCCCTGGCCCAGAAGGATCCTTGAGTTTAAGGCCAGTTTGATCTACAACAACAGAGTTCAAGGATAGCCTCAATTATACAGCAAGACCCTGTCTCAAAAAAATAAAAAAAAGTTCCAAGTGTAAGTAATGGAGCAAAGTACCCAGGTCTGTAAGACCTCCATCTAGGAAAACAACAGGAACAAAAATGGGGCACATGCCAGATATGAGAACTTCATGAAGAACCCACAAATAGCCAAAGACGTTCACAGGAAGCATGCGTTTTCCTCCAGGATACCAAAAGGACAGCATCGGAAACTGGGAGAGGCTGTGTCTACTTCAATACAAATGAAAGCTACACTATGAAAGCCTAAAAGGGATGGAGTCTACAGTTCTTCTCCAGACTCAACAAACTTAACCTTGTTCTCTTTCAGGACAAGGAAATACAAAGAAGACCACTAAAAGTAAGAAAGAGCTAGAAAGTACCACAAAACCAGCTGTGCAATTCGGAATAACACCCCCCCCCAAAAAAAAGCAAACATAGGGAAGCTGAAAAATTATTTAAATTAAGATCCCCCCCTTTTTATTCATTATGGCCAGCTCAGCCTGCTCTGGGGGCGGGGCTGGCGCAGCATGTGGTACCGGGGATCAAACCACGGTCCCTGTGGTTGCCTAAGCTTGCCTAAGCAGGCACTTTAGACTGCTTTAGCCATGTTGCCGGCCCTAAGATCCCTTTTAACAATCAAGAAAACTTTTTTCTTTTTAATGGTACCAGGTATTGAACTCAGGACTTCGTGCTTGCCAGGCAGGAACTTATGTCACTGAGCTATGTCCCTGGCTCCTAAGAAAACTACTTTTACGTAAAATTGAAGCAGTATCACATTGAAGTCAAAAACCAAAGTTTTCATTAGTGAGAAAGCCAGGTGCAGTGGTACATGCTATAATTTTAGCACTTGAGGCTGAGCCAAGAGGACTGCAGGCTCAAAGGAGCCTAGGCTGAGACCTGTCTGTGAGGAAGGAAGTGGACAGAAAATAGGGTTCACAGTGCTCCAGACACAATGGAGCACTCAAAAACCATTCTAGAAAGGAAGACTCAGCTAGGACGAAATGAGTAGTACCTTAGGAGACACAGAAAGTAAAAAGAAAGATAAAATTTAAAATACAAAGTATTGGGGCTGGGGAGATAACTCAGTAGAATAAGCCCTTGCCTGGCAAGTGCAAGGGCCTAGTTCAATCCCCGGATCCGAGATTGATCCCTGATACCACAGAACAAGGTATAAAAAAAGATAAAATAAGGTTATAAGAAAAACTGATAAATTAATGAGAAGAACTAAAGCCGATCCAACAAATGAAAAAAAAAAAAGTATGAGCCGGGCATGGTGGCGCACACCTGTAATTCCAGCACTTGGGAGGTTGAAGCAGAAGGATTACTGTGAGTTTGAGAATGGCCTGGGCTACAAAGTGAGCTCACGGTCAGCCTGAGCTGCACAGTGAGACCCTGCCTCAAAAAGACAAAAATAAATAAAATAAAAAGATAGACAGGGGCCGAGGTCGCTCAGTGGTCTCAGCGCCTGTATGGTAAGTGCAAGGACCTGGGTTTGATCCCCAGTGCCACCTGCTGTCTGGGAGCACTGGCCATGCCGGCCACTGTAACCAGGAGCGGTGGTGCATGCCTGTAATCCCAGCGCTGGGGAGGCTGAGATAGGAGGATCACTAGGCGTCCAAGCTGCATAGTGAGACCCTGCACCAAACAAATAAAAGACTCAAATTTTTTTAAAAGCACAGACCCTTAAAGCACCTGCTTAGGCAAGCTTAGGCAACCGCAGGGACCGCTGTTTGATCTCTGGCACCACATGCTGTACCAGCCCCACCCCCAAGGCAGGCTGAGCCAGCCATTATAAACAAACAAACAAACAAACAAACAAACAAATTGCTAGCAGACCTTTTTAAAATGAATGAATAAGTAAATGAATGAATGTATAAAAAATCCAAAGTAAAAAAAAAAGCATAGTATAAAAAACTAGCTGGCTGCACTGTAATACCAGCAACTTGGGAGGCTGGAGCAGGGGGATCCTAAATTTGAAGCCAGCCTGGGTAACTGGTGAGGTTATGTCTCAAAATAAAAAGGGCTGGAGGTGTAGCTCAGGGGTAAAAATGTCCCTGGGTCCAATCCCTAGTAATACACACATGAAAAATCATTTTATAAAACAAAAAAGATTTTAAAAAACAAGTTTTTTGTTTTTTTTTTCAGTACTGGGGATTGAACTTAAGACCTTGTGCTTGCCAGGCAGGCACTTATTTTACTGAGCTATCTCCCTGGGCCCTAAAAAAACAAGATTTAAAGGTATCCCTGAGAATATGAGACAGAATGACAAATAAAAAATGTTGCTTCGTAAAATTACTCAGCTTTAAAGAAATTTGCAGGGCATTTAGGCATTGGCAGGAATTCTCCTTAGATAGTATAGAAAAAGGACTTAAAATGGCTGAGGCAGGAGGATTGGTGTGAGTTCAAGACCAGCCTGGGCTACAAAAAGTGAGCTCAAGGCCAGTCAGAACTGCATACCAAGATCTTTTTTGTCAAAAAGACAAAAAACCAAACCAAAACAAAAAACCCTTTTCTCTTGCGTTACCGTTTGTGTCTCGTTGTCTCCCCAAAGCCTCAAGCAATCATGGGACGGAGGCTTCTATAAGTTGAGACTGACTCATGATCCACTGGGATTATGTGTTTCAGTACTGTTGTAGTTTGTATCTAGTTGTCCTTCCAAAGCCTCATGTAATTCATGGGGCTGTCAAGCGCGAGGCTCAAGGGTCTGAACTTGAGGGGGTGTGGTCAAGAGAGGTGAGAAGCTATATGGACAGCACCCGATGTCAGAAGCCTCCCCCCGCCCCCCAGCAACTGTGAGCTAAATAAACCTTTCCTCCCCTAAGCTTGTGTGGTGGATATTTGTCCCAGCAACGACAGAATAGTGATTAAAACAGAATTTGGCACCAGGAGAGTGGGGTTGTTGCTGTGGCTATACCTGACCATATGGATAACAAGCTTTTGGGAATGGCTCATGGGAAGAAATAGGAAAGGTCTGGCGATGTCGTCTATGAGTAAAGTGCTGGAACAGTTTTGGCACTTCTGTAGGGGAGTTTCTGCTCAGAGCTCACACTAGAAGACTGATAGCAAGCCAACCTGTAAAGACCAGGCTGGGGAGGTTTCTGCTGGGAAGGACTACATTGGCTGCTGGACTCCAGATCATTTGTGTTTTGGCTTGGCCCAAACTTTGGCAGAATTTTGCCCATGTCCAGAAACTTTGCCTGAGACTAAGATTACACATGGAGGACTAATGAATCTTTCAAAGGAAATTTCAAAGCAGTTGAATATTGGGGTCGTGGCATGGTTATTGCTGGGGGCTCTTAGTCAGATTTATGGTGAGAATGAAGAGCAAAGAGCCCAGCAGAGTGATTTAAAATGTTGTGAGTTTGGCCAGAAAGAAAGCGCCAGGGAGGCTGTGAACTGCAAAGATGGAGCTGAGATCTCCATTGCCCAGGAGGAACAGGAGAAAAGATGTTCTGAGGGCATCACAGGAGGTGGCAGTTTCTTGCCCTTCGCAGCCTCAGAATAGCAAGGGCGAGGGCCTTTGCTTTGAGGAGAAAGCTGCAGAGCCCCATGTTCCAGAATGGAGGCAGCGGCCACACCAGGTTCCAGAATGGAGGCAGCAGCCACAGCAGACTACAGAACGGCACCAGCATAGAGAATTTGTCCAGGAATCCAGGTACCCGACTCCTACAGCTAAGAGAAAAGGAAGTCCAGCTACTGCTCCAGCTGGCAGCAGCAGACCTTGGCATCATCCACGTGGCACTGGTTTTAGGTGCATGCAGAATGCAGGAATTCTGAGGTTAAAAAGGCTTCCACCTTGATTTCAGAAGAAGGCCTGGGAGGCCAGGCAGTGTGCCCCAGGGAGGGCAATGTGTGAAGTTGTGAGAAGCCTACTCCATGGAAACCCCAGCAGTTTGGAAAAGCCAGGAATGTGGATCATCCAAGGAAAACTGCACAGAGCATAGCCAGCCTAAGAGAGAAGCTATGGGAGCTACCACCAAGAGTGCCATGGGGTGGAGCCACATGGAGCTCGCAATTTGCCACAGATTGCTTCAGATGTTCCACAAGGAACTATAGGACTTAATGTTTGCCCTGCTGGATTTTCGACTTGTTTTGACCCCAGTGGTTTGAGTCCTCCTGTGTATACCTTTTGGAAGGGCAATGTTTATCTTCTGCCTTTGAATGTTCGATTAATGTAATTTTTCATTTGTGTAGGTGCTCACAATTCAGAGTTTGCCTTGGATCTTGGAAGAAACTTGGGACTTGGATTTTTCATCAACGCTGAAACTGTTGGGACCTGGGCAACTCTTAGAGATGGACTAAACTGCCTTCTGCAGAAAGGGATGTACATGAGTCTTTGGGGGTCCAGTGGAGGAATGTTGTGGTTTGTATCTAGTTGTCCCCCCAAAGCCTCATGTAATTCATGGGGCTGTCAAGCACTGGGCTAGAGGGGCGGGGCTGTCAAGCATGAGGCTCAGGGGCCTGGCTTGAGGGGGTGTGGCCAAGAAAGGCAAGAACCTTTAAAGGGACAGCATGTGCTCTCAGAAGCCCACCACCCACAGGTAGCGGTTTAGCTTGGAGGAATGGAGCAGATCCTCCTGGACACGGCAGCACCGCAGCCCCTCCTCCAGTCCCTATAAAGCTGGGGCAGCATCTTGAAACCTCCAGGAACTATGAGCTAAATAAACCTTTCCTCCCCTAAGCTTGTGTGGTGGGTATTTGTCCCCGCAATGACAGAATAGTGACTAAAACAAGTACTGATGGGATTATGGGTCTGAGTACTGTTGGGATTATGGGTGTAGCCTGAGGTGAATAGCCTAAGGCAGACAGCCCAAATATAACATAAGAGAGACAGACAGATTCTCTCTCTGTTGCCTCTGTTGCAATTGTTCAGCAGCCATGAACTGCTCCTCTCTGCCATTTGCCAGTCTGCCTTGGAGCCGCTGGCTATGGACTGAAACCTCTAGTACTTGGGAGCTAAATAAACCCTTCCTCCCTTCATTTTGGGTGTTGAGTATTTGTCCCAGCAACAACAGAAGAGTAACTAAGACATCTTGTTTCTTTGAATGTCCTAAATTTCTACAACTAATAGTTTTACTATGTGGAGAAAGGGGGTAAGAAAAAGAGAAGAGTAATATTCTAAGTTATGTGAGAGAAGATCACATAGAAAGGGATAACTCTAACCCTGAAATAACAATGTTCTAGAGACACAGTCTCAGTGGAACAGATTTTCAGGTCAAATACATGAATTGTTGGGAGCCTGGGCCATGGCTTCATGGATGAAAAGAAGCCCTTCCGTCATGAAGGAGCAGCACCAGCAGGCCAGAAGCTTCCCCCAGAAAATGTTCCCTTCTCAGGAGCATCCCCTCACCTGGAATATGAGCCATGCTCAGGCTGCTCTACTTTTTTCTGACAAAAGACAAAATAAAATATCTTCAAATCAGCCTACTTGAGAGCAACGCCAGCCCAGACCCTTCTTCATCTTACTGACCAGACCTGCCCGGGGTGGCCTGCAGAGATAGTATAGGGCCAGGGAACTGTCCTACCTGCCACCTTCAAGGTGATGTCAGTCAGGTGATCCCCAGGCTGCAAGTGACTGTACTCCTCGATGAAGTGGGTGAGTGAGATGTCTACATGGAACTTGTGTGGGTACGGATCTTCACCGCTGACCTTCAGCTGGTGCACTGCTTGACTGCGGATCTTGTAGTATTGCTGTTAAAGTAAACAGAGTGACAAACAGTGAGAGATATTAGAATATCAATGATTGATGGAAAATACCGGTTCCATGTTAAGTCTAAGGCATTTAATATTCAGAAAGACAGTGATGACAAGCTCAAGTGCCTATGCTATAATAGGTAGCAATAATAGTAATAGTGTTACTAAGCTTCTCTTCTGGGGTGTTAAGAACCTAAGTTTGCAGACTAAAAATTAGAGAAAAAGAAGGGCTACAAGGACAGCTAATATTTTTGCCCTGGCCCTTCAAGGTCAGTGAAGACTCAGGACATAAGAGAATCTGTACTGTTAACATCCTATAACCCAGTGATGTCCCAAATTTTCTGATCAAGGAGATTATGGGGCCACAAAGGAAAGGGATCAATGATGTATAGTGTGCCTAAGGAGAGTGACCTAGAGAGAAAACATTCTCTCAGACTTTCACAGAGAGCAAACTGGTCAAGCAATGGCTGTGACTCATCCAGATGGTTGACACTGACAAAAGTTCTACATGACGCTGTACGAGTTTTGTTTTTCTTTTTGTCTTTTTGAGACAGGGTCTCGCTATGCAGTTCAGGCTGGCCTTGAGCTCACTTTTGTAGCCCAGGCTAGTCTCAAACTCGCACTGATCCTCCTGCCTCAGCCTCCCAAGTGCTGGGATTATAGGCGTGTGCCACCATGCCCAGACTGTACATGGTCTTAAGGTAAATCATTAGAGGATTTGACTGACTTTGTTAGATACAAAAAATTACATGTTCTGTTATATAGGTCTTACTTTAACTTGGACTTAAACCACCCAGCAGAAGGTTAACCACGAGGTATAAAAAGTAAAACCAAATTAGTATGCTGAGCTGTAAAAGGCTCAAGTCAACAGCTTCCGACATGGTCAGTTCTGCCGATAACCCACTACTACTATGGAATATTGCTCTATGTATATAACTACTTTCTCTTAGTTCAGTGAGAGTATTTGTACCAATAGTGTTTAGAAAAGTTATCATGTCTGCATCTTGTACTCTGAACAACTACTGTGAAGACAACATATGCACTGTATCAATTATTGTGGCTGTCCTACTAACGTGTTTTGAAACTATCAATGTTATTTCTCATTAAAAGTAATAAAAAAAAACAATATAAAAAAAAGAGACAGACAGACAGACACCCAGATATCTAGAGAACAGGTCAGTTCAGTGGCCCATTTATTAGAGCACTGTACCCTGCTTCAGAGTGGCCACAATGCTGTACACTGAAATTTTTCTCTACCCAGGCTTTCCACATCCTTGAAACCTCATGGCTGGATATGGAACGAGCTTCTCAGGGTTGCTTAAAATATGAAGGGTTGCTACATCCACTGCTCAAAATCAAGACTAGAAATTCAAAATGCAAGATTTGGCAAAAAGAAAAAATGGGGTCCTACCTAACATAGTAAGAGTTTAATCGGTACAGATAGCCTTGGTTATCACCTTTGTGACCACACCTGTATGCTGAGTTACTTATTTTCTAACTACTCTCCCACCCCCGGCCACACATCACATTTTTCCTTTAAAACAAGTCCAAGATGATGTAACTATGGCATGTCCTTGTGTCCTTCTGTTTGCCAACAAACTTTCTGATGCAACTTCTCAACTCTGCTGTTGTTAATGGGAAAGCAGCCTTACATCTATATAAATAAGTGGTCAAGGCAATGTTCCAATAAAATTTAATGTATAAAACCAGGAGGGAGAGCCAGCCAGATAGCTCAGCAGACTAAAATGACTGCTTAGGCAAAGCGCGGTGGCTGGGGTTCGATCCCCAACTTGCCCTGCCAGTCCTGACCCCAGGGCATGCTGAGATTGTGGGTGTTGTGGCATGTGCCTGTAATCCCAGCACTTGGGAGATTGAATATAGGAGGATCAATTGAGTCTGTGTAGTGAGACCCTATAGACCCTATAAAACCTGTGCTAAATACAAAACAAAAACAAAACCAAAGCAAAACAAAAAACCAAACACACAACAACAACAACAAACAAACAAACAAACAACAACAAACCAGGAGGGAAGGGTGATGCAGAGGAGTGGAAAAGGGGATCCAGCCTGTGGAAGGCAGGGATTCTGTCAACTCATATAAAACCTGGTCTGCTCTTAGGGATGGACCTCCCATCCTTCCTCCCTCCCTCCTTTTCTTGTCAGTGGCCCTGGGGACTGGACCCAGGACCTCCCACATGCTAAGCAAGTGCTCTACCACTAAACTACACCCTGAGCTCTAGACTGATATGCTTTCATGGGGTGCTACAAGGTCCTGATAGCTCCCTGAAAGATTAATTATTCACTAGGGAGTACTGGACTCTCCCAGTCACCTCTTGGGAAACAACAGAAAGAGTTCAGGGTCTGTGCCTTTAGCCAGATGGAATGGCAGCACCCCCTATGGTCAATGACTCAAGGCTCAGTTCTAGTCCTGTTCATCTTCTTAGATTTCAAGGAAATCTACACTGAGCCTCTTCGACTTTCCTGTATCCAGCCACACAAGTGGCCCAGGGACTCACATTTGGGTCCAGGCTCTCTTCCTCAGCACCCACACCATTGTCAGTAGTGTGACTGGTGGCAGCCGCAGTAGCTTGGCTTAGCTGTTTCTCACTGAGCTCTTTCTGCTTGGCCTCCTTCTCTGCCACTTTCTTCTCAGCTTTCAGGCGTCTTTTTAGTTCACTGTTGGAAAGAGGAAAACAATGTGAAAGCTGCCTGAAGAGTCCTTTATCTTCACATGATGTGACAGCTGCCTGGGGAAAATGCTCTTGCTCAATTCCTCATCCCCTAAGTCTATGCAGTTCAGGATGGCCTTGAACTCATGGCGATCCTCCTGCCTCAGCTTTCTCAGTGCTGGGATTACAGGCATGTGCCACCATGCCAGGTTTTCCCAATTGCACATTCCATCTTTAACCTCCTAGTCACTACACTCTGTGTGGAAGGTAAGTAAAACACCTTAGAACAAAGCTGCAAAAGACCACTTTTAGCTCTTGCTTTCCAGTCTAGGCTTCGCATTAGGGACTGACTATAATAAAGATGTACCAAGACAAAGAAAATGTCACACGCTTAACTACTTTATATTTAGAATACGAAGAAGATCTACCAGGACAGGCTGTGCTTGCAGAACCTGTGCTATGAAGTTCCTTGAAACCAGGTATTGCATCTTAGTTGTTTGGTATCCCGTAGAGGATGTATTTCCTAGAGTATAGTATCGGGTCCAGTGTGGTAAGGCAATCTCTCTTCTCTGTCACTCCGTTACGGCCTTTTCTGAGGAGCAAGTGATGCTGGGAGTGGAAGGACAGTGGGCTCCTCAGAGCTCAAGAAGACATTGCACAAACTGTCTGCCTAAGCTTGGGTGTTACCACTGGTTTCACTTTTGTAACTGGAGCCTGCTTTCAAACCTTGGAGTATATAACACCATATCCACCACAGTAATACAGGGGACACTATCACTGGTGTCAGACTCTGGGACTGAATTCTGACAACCAATTTTGTGTTCCTGGGCAAGTGACTAAATTCTTCATCGCAAAATGGAGATGAGACCTGTTCCTACCAGGTATTTGAAAAGTGAGAAATCTATAAAGGATGACTTTATGCTTGGCATTCAGTTACCACTCAGATGTCAGCTATTTAGGCATCTTTGATTGACTCAATACACTGTGCATCTAGAGCAGAAACTATGTAAACTCAGATATTTCTGGTCAAATCTTTCATTATTCAGTCTCTTACTATTTGTTATCCAATATGCAGAAAACCAATCTGGACAATTTGGCATCCTCTATGATCTGAACTTGCTATCTGAATCGGAAACAAAACATTTGGGTAGAGAAAGAAATATTCTCACTGTTCAAAAAAACACTTTGTTTTCTGATCCTTGTTGAACATTGTTTCAAACTGCTGGTGATAACTAAATATCTGGCAACAGTGAACTGTGAACCAATGAACCATGGCACAAGATATCACATGTGCATATTATCTGGTTTTAGGATATACCTTCCATTTACCTTTTTGAGACAGGGTCTTGCTATGCAGGTCAAACTGGCCTTGAACTCCCAATAATCCTCCTGGCCTAGCCACCCAAGTGCTGGGATTACAGGCAAACCCTGCCACGCCCACCCCTCCACTTTCAATGAGTTTAGTTACTTTAAATAACTAGCTGAGGATTTGAATCTATTACTGATGGCTTCAAATTAGGCAACTCTTTCTAGATAAAAATATATCTTGTAATAGTTAAGTTGCTTTTAAATCAAATCAATCCTAAAGATAGTCTCAACAGGTTCTAAGGATAGCATTAAAACTAGAATCAAGTGCAAAAGAAGCTGTCAAAATGACAGAAAAATAGCTGGCTTGAGAATTCTTTGTTCAAACTAGGCATGGTTACACCAGTAATCCCAGCACTATCTTGAAGGCTGAGGCAGGAGGATTGCAAATTTGAGCCTAGCCTGAACAATTTATCCACCCACTTAGGGAGAACTTGTCTCAAAATTTTAAAAAAGGACAGAGATGTAGCTAAGTGTGAAGGCCCTGAGTTCAATCATCAGCACTGCAAAAACCCAAACCAAACCAAACCAAAATCTCTAAGTAGAGGTTTGAATTTATAAAAACAGAGTGAGAAAGAATTATTGTTTTTGGTAGAACTCTGTTCTCACCAAGAAGTCCAAAGATTTACCCAGGGGCTTAACAGATACTGAAATAAATGAAGAAAAGGATTTTTTGCTCTCAGAGCAATAAAGAAGGTAATGGGCACCAACCTTCCTTTATCAGAAAGTGGCTTGTCCTTGTGAAGCGCTGTGAAAGGAGCAAGTTGGCCCAGTCGAAGTTCCCTCTGACCCCATTCTGCCCAGGTTTGGCGCAGGGACCCCCTAACCAGCCTTAGAGCAGCTTGTGTCAACATGGCAGACCACCCTGGAGCTAAGGGTTACCACGACCTAGCAGGAAACAGAGACGGGAGTCAGATGGATGGAAGTTTGCACCCAACCAACCTACATTCTAGGGTTAGAGGAGGGGAACCAGGGCACTCAGGTTTGCATGGCCTCCTAATGTCCTGTTTAAGTTACAAACCTGAATAACTATCACTCCTGTTAACACTGTTCTTCAACTATACCTGGCAAGCATGAGGTCATGAGTTTGATTCCCAGTATCTCCTCCCTGAAAAAGTCATTTGCAAGTCAGTCAGCAGTGTACAAGTACACATGATGACCGCATTCCCTGACCAACTATGGTTTTCCTTGGAGATAAAATAATGGGCCAGGAGACGATGATGCAAAACATATAAAAGCAAAATGTCACCAACAAATGCAATCTCTAGACAATGCTAAAAGCAAGGGCTTAAAGCTGGGTGCTGTAACAGGAACTTACAGTTCAAACTACTTGGGAGGCTGAGGCAGGAGGACTGCTTGAGCTCAGGAGTTTGAGACCAGCCTAGATAGTAATAAAGTGAGAGCTTTTTTTCCCCCCCTTTTTATGTATTTGGTACAGGGTCTCACTATGCAGCTTGGACTCATAATGATCCTCCTGTTTTCAGCCTCCCCAGTGCTGGGATTACAGGTGTGTGCCACCATGTCCAGACTCAGTGGTCAGCTCAGCGCGCCTGGAGGCAGGGCTGGCATGGCATATGGTGCCGGGGATTGAACCCTAGTCCCTGCTTGCCTAGTCCACTGAGCTATCTTGCCAGCCCTAAAGTGAGAGCCTGTCTTAAAAAAAAAAAGAAAATGTAAACTATACATCTCAGAGTCAAAGACAAGACCCGTTTGGAATTCTAAGAGCAAAGAGAAAAAGAATAGCCTCAGACCTTTGTATTTATACAACATTAATACTGGAAGACAACAGATTAGAGATGCTGCTCTTCTATGTTCAAATAAATCTGAGGGGGGTCTTTCCATTTGAGAATGAGTCACTTGGCCAGGTCACCCATCTGGTTTCCTTTCTTTTCCTTCCTTTTTCTCTCCCTCACCAAGACATAAAATAAAAGATGTTTCACTACATAGTCTATGCTGGTTTTGAACTCATGGAAATCCTGCTGCTTCAGCCTCCCAAATGCTAGGAGTACAGCCACGTGCCACCATATTTGGCTTCACCTGGTTTCAAATTTGGGAACAATCCCTGATAGCACAAAATGGTGTTCATTAGAGATGTCTGACTAGTGAAGTTCCAGGAACTATTAAGAAAAAGAAGGCATTGTTATGTTTAGCTGGCTGTGGTGGCATGCACCTGCAATCCCACCAATCCCAGTGCCTGGAAGACTGAGGCAGGAGGATGGGAGTGACTGAGGCAGCCTGGCCTCCAAAACAAGATCAGGACCAGCCTGACTTTTCTAGTAGACATTGTCTTTAAAAACAAATAACAATGATAATCTCATGGTCACTAGAGAAACATACATCAACAAAAATTATTTTAGAGAATGTGAGGCATTGCAGTGCAGTCAATATAAAAATCAGGGGCTGTCAAGTTCAACTTGACACAAGACTTCACTTTTATATGTCTGCTCCAGTGTTCACAATGAGTACCAGGGCATGTATTAGGAATGTACACCTTAGTATACAATAATCACCCAAGGCTTTGGTTTATTAATTTTAAAACGGGACACTAGGACCTATTGTGCAAAACTGCCACAATTATACAGATTAAACATTATTAGTGGTATACAAAAACTGCCAAAAAAATGTGTCAGCTTTAAGTAAAGTCTGTGGACAGGAACAGACTAATTTTCTTAAAAATCATATTTTAATTGGAAACTTTTTTCAAAGCATTTGTGACCTACAATTAATCCCCAAATTCAATTACTGATATAACTGATCAAAATCCACTCAGTTTTTCCTAAAGTCTAAAAAGTGTCTCCAATGGGTGTGGTTTAGTGGCACACACCTGTAATGCCAGCACTCCAGAGGCTGAGGCATGACTATTAGTTTGTTCAGGCCAGCCTGGACCACAAAGGGAGCTCAAAGCTGGTCTGAGCTATATAGCAAGACCCCGTCTCAAAAAGGCAAAAAAACAAATAAAAGAGGTTCCTACTGGGCGTGGTGCACATGTCTGTAGTCCCAACACTTGGAAGGCTGAGGTAGGAAGATCACCTGAGTTCAAAGTAAGCCTGAATTGCATAGCTGAGACCAACTCAACCCCACCCCACCCCAAGGTGTTCCTGTCATTTAGAGAAAACCCATCAAATCTCCAAAATGCTGTACAACGTATCAGAATTTCTAACAAACCATAAATTTAGGTATTTCTCTTGTAACTTTCCTAAAATGCATTAAGTATAAACCTAGAGACACAAAAGGAAACATCGACTTCTATGTAAAGAGTGCCTACAGCAATTCCCTGAGGGTTCAGCGACAGGATTAAGCCTTCACGCACTAAAGCAGCATAGTATGTGGTGATTTAACTCCTCCTGTGCCTCTGGAGTGGTACTAATTATGTCTCATTTGGAGCACTGAGGAAATACTCAAATCACTGTGTTCTGCAGCTCGCATGAGAAGCCCCGTTTGAGAAGCAATGTAGTATTTAGAGAAGATGCAGCCAGTAACGGGTGACTAATTTTGACCTGTATTCGCCTACACACGTCTGCAAGGATCTGGGGTGGTTAACAAATACACATCTGGCAGGGACAGGGGCAGCCCGGTGTGCCCGGCTGAGTACGACGGTCTCCAGTCCCGGCCATCGATCATCCATCTCTCGCAGACCCATACGAGTCGGCGCACGGTAATGTCACAACTGATCCCTTTTAAGTAGATAAGGTTGACAAGGACCCTGCTGAGGCCAGAGCAGTTTTGAAGGTCTTTCAGTAAAAGTCTCTTATCTTGGCTCACTGGGGAGTGCGCCGTAATAAAGGCATCTCTCAGAGAGCGGCAGCGAAGGAGTTTCACTTTTCTTTTCCGTCGACTCTCAGTCTCAGAGCCCGTTTCCCTCCCGCATTCCCCTCCGGCCGCAGCGAGAGGAGGGAAAGGAGCGACCTCGACAGCGCCCCCGGGACATCCCCGGGGAAGTACTTTCCCAGTTCCGCGGCCACGTCTCCACGTGTGCGCACCCACGAAAGCAGACAGATGGCTTCCAAGAGCATTCCCAGCCTGGACCTTAAAGCCGCAAAGACTTAATGACCCACAGAGACACTTACTTTTTGCTCAGTTTCGGCTCGCCGTCCACGTTCACCTCGGCCCCCTGCACCGTTGCCATCTCGCCAGCAACCTGATAAGAAAGTGACGGAGGCTGCGCAACCACTTCCAGGTTAAGGCTGAAGCCCCGCCTCTTCCGGGGCGGAGAGGGCGGGTGTTTCCGGCGCGCATGCGTAGTACTGAGCTTCGTGTCTGTCAGTGCAACTCTCCCTAGCGCGCCTTCTCCGGAGCGCTCCGCCCGGGCGGCTGTAGCGGTGCGCCGCATCCGACATGGCGGAGGCGTTGGACATGGGGAAAGACCCCAACGGGCCCACCCATTCCTCCACTCTGTTCGTGAGGCCAGACGGCAGCCCTCTGTCGTTCTACGTGCGGCCCAGCCCGATCAAGCGCCGGCTCTCGACGCTGATCCTGCACGGCGGCGGCACCGTGTGCCGCGTGCAGGAGCCCGGGGCGGTGCTGCTGGCGCAGCCGGGGGAAGCGCTGGCCGAAGCCTCGGGCGACTTCATCTCGACGCAGTACATCCTGGACTGCGTGGAGCGCAACGAGAGGCTGGAGATGGAAGCCTACCGGCTGGGCGCGACCTCGGCGGGCGAGCAGGCTCCGGAGTCCAAGCCCGGAGCCTCGGGCGACGGCGCCGCGGAGCCTGAGCCGCAGCCGCCCAACGGTCGCGTCGCCTTCACGGACTCGGACGACGTGGCCATCCTGACCTACGTGAAGGAACACGCCCGCTCGCCCAGCTCGGTCACGGGCAACGCCTTGTGGAAGGCGATGGAGAAGGGCGCACTCACGCAGCACTCGTGGCAGGCCATGAAGGACCGCTACCTCAAGCACCTGCGCGGCCAAGAGCACAAATACCTGCTGGGGGACGCGCCCGTGAGCCCCTCTTCCCAGAAGCTCAAGCGGAAGGCGGAGCAGGACCCGGAGGCCGCGGACAGCGGGGGTGAGGCCTGCGGGGCGGGGCCTCGCGGGGGCGGGGCCGCTGCTGCTGGGTTCCTAGTTCCTTTGGCTGGTGGTGGCACTGCTCGGCTCCGCCCACTTGTTGACACTGGGGTCACAGCGCACCGCTTTGTTTTCAACCTTGCTCTCTTGTCCGCTACAAGTTTTCAACGGTTTTTCCGGAATGTTTGTGGGACAGCGTGTTGCTGTGTAGGCCAGGCTGGCCTCGAACTCGCCGTGATCCTTCTGCCTCAGCCTCCCCAGGGCTGGGACCACAGGCCTGTGCCATCCAGCATTCCCGGCAACATTATGTTTTCAAGGTGCACACACTCTATGGTGTATACAATGGATGCACTGTAAAGAGAAATTGCAATAAAATTGAATTGCAAGTTGGGATTCAGTTATTGTTAAGAAACCTTGCAAAGCTTTTAAGACGTTTTACTATTGAAATAACTGGTATTGATTGACAGATCATACAGCAATTTTTTTTTGTTTAAAAAGACATGCTTGGAGCCTGGCATTTATAATGATCCCATTCATCATAGGAAATTTGTACCTGTACATTATATATATTGATTTTCTCTTCCTATTCTCCTATCCTCCCTTCAATCCCTCTTTCAAGCACATGCTTTAAGTTAATGAATTTATTGTGAGGCAGAGTCTTGCCGTGTAATTCAGGTTGGCCTGAATTCACTGTGTAGCCCAGCCTGGCTTTGCACTTGCAGTACTCCTCCTGCCTCAGCCTCCCAAGGGCTAGGATTGTAGGTGTGTTCCCCAACACCTGGCCTGTAGTTTGCTTAATATGTATTTTGAAGTCTTTGTGTTTGTGCAAAGCTTTGTGTTCTTTTTTCATCAACTGCATGATATTCCATGATGTGATATTCTAACTTATTTAATCTTCACATACATGTCTAAATTTACCAATCTTCTAAAACTGAAACTCTGTACCTGTTAAACAGTAACACCCCCTCCTCAACTTTCTGGCAGGTGCCACTTTACTGTTTAGTTTAGTTTTGTCTTGTTTTTTGAGTCAGTTTTTCTTCTAGGTCAGCCTAGTCTGCGACTTGCTTTGTATGTAATCTGGGTTAAGAGAGAGGAGTCTTGAGCCTCCTGGTTTAGCTTCCTCAGTGCTGGGATTATAGGGGTGCACAAACATGCTCAGCTCTTCTACTTTTTTAATGAGTTTTATTTCTGTATTTCGTATAGGTAGAATCATATATTTGTCCTTTTGTATCTGACTATTTCACTTAGTCTTAAAGCTTCATCCATCTGTAACCTGTGTCACAATTTTATTCTGTTGAAAGGCTGAATAATATCCCATTATATGTATGCATCATATATTGCTTACACATTCATCAGTGGACATTTGGGTTGCTTCATCACTTGCCTATTGTGCATAATGCTGTTATGACCATGGGTGTATTAACACCTGTTTGGGACTTTGCTTTCAGTTCTATACTCCGAGTTGCATTGCTGTACACATGGTAATTTGATGTTGAATATTTCTGATGGACAGTTTTACAGTTTGTATGTGTTGTAACACATACAGATTTGTGTAACCAAAATCAGAATGCAGAATAAAAATACCCTCTATTATTGGGTAATAAATTTTAGTAATTAGAAAGAGAACCAAGTTAAATTCTCAAGAGAACAGAACATAAAGGGGAAAATAGGATATATAAATTTAGGAAGCCCTTGATTTTCTGGATGATGAGTAGAGATTGTGGTATACTACTCAGGTCCACCTTCAGCTGCTGGGAAACTTGCCCCACCCAGAGTCCTGAGGACTACCTGTGGACTGACCTGTGTGGGATTTTAAAGACGGTATTTCTTTTCTCCAATGAAGTTAACTCTGAAAGACCTTCATAACTCCAAAATTTCCTGTGGCTTTGGCTAAAGCCTCACTGAAATGACTTTTTTTTTTTTTGGCGGTACCAAGAATTGAACTTAGGACCTTGCGCTTGCCAGGCAGGTGCTTGTGTCCCTGAGCTGTATCCCTAGCCCTGAAATTAAAATTTAAAAAAATATTTTCTTTTTATTCATTGTAGAAATGCTTTTCCAACTCAACTTCTGTCTGCCTACTTCTTTTTTTCTCTTCTGCAAGTGTTTTTCCAAGATTACTCCCTAATAGTCTTTTTTAAATTTCATTTTTATGTATTCAGTGCATGGTCTATGGGGTCTCACTACACAGCTCGGACTTGTAGGGATCCTCCTGTTTTTAGCCCCCAAGCACTGGGAATACAGATGAGCGCCACTACATGTAGTCTTAATCCCATCTCAGCAGTCCTCAGTGGAGGGGCTGGCACGCATGCTTGCACACTGGGGATGGAACGCCGGTCCCTGTGTCTGCCTAAGCAGATGCTTTAATCCACTGAGCTATTTGGCCAGCTCCCTAGTACAGTCTTAAATACTGATGTCTGCTGTATGATTCTCTCATAAGAATCTGCTTATGCAAAAATCAAATATCTGATGCACTTTTGTTAATTTGTATCTGTAAATACTAAGTAAATGAATTAAGGGCTAGAGATATATAGCTCAGTGGCGTAAGCACCTGCCTAGCAAAGCCCAAGGTCCTGAGTTCAATCTCTGGTACTGAAAGGGGAAAGGAAAAAAAAAAAAATCTTATTCTGGTCCAGCACATGTAGTACATTTTTGGTTTATACAAAAGAGCCTATTTCTAATCTGTGCTATTTTTCGTAGAACCACAGAATAAAAGAACTCCAGACTTGCCTGAAGAAGAATGTGTGAAAGAAGATATTGGGGAAAATGATGAAACAGTCAATAAAATACTTGTAGAAACCACGCCAGACTTTGAAGAAGTTGTGGTATGTTATCTAGATTTACTCCTTCCTCCCTCCTATTTCCTTTCTTTGAAGCTTGTTGTCTTGTCCAACTTTTTCATTCAACTGAGACCCAGAAAGGTAAAAGAAAAATTCAAGATAAAGAAAAAGATAGCCAGCCATAGTGGTATATGCCTGTAATCCCAGCACTGGTGTGGCTGGGGCAGGAGGATCATCTCGAGTTGAAGACCAGCCTAGTGGCACACGCCTGTAATCCCAGCACTTGGGAGGCAGGAGGATTGGTGCGAGTTCGAGACCAGCCTGGGCCACAAAAAGTGAGCTCAAGGCCACCCTGAATTGCACAGCAAGACCTTGTCTCAAAAAGATAAAAAATAGAAGCCAGGCATGGTGGCACCTGCCTATAATCCCAGCACTTGGGAGACTGAGGCAAGAGGATCAGTGCGAGTT
>PVKN010005984.1:0-29521 GCA_004027915.1 Capromys pilorides
TGCGAGTGTGTCTTCAAGATCTGAGATTCTATCTTCACTTTCATTCATACGGTTTTGCCAGCTTGTGATTGAGATTTTATTTTCTTGTATATCTCTTTGATACTGTTTCAGGTGATCTATTTCTTATATTGCTCAGTCATGGAATCCATAATTTTTCTATTCTCCTCTAATTTTTTATCAATGTCTTTTTTAGTATTACTTAAGTCTTTCATTATAGTTATCCTTTTTCTATTTCAGAGGTTATTTCTGTTCTCATTTCCTCTCTACTTTTCTGCATTTGTTCTACTTTAGTTGCTATTAATTTAGCAATGACTTTTTCAAGTTTAGAAATTATTGCTGATCTCATTTCCTCTATGCTTTTCTGCAGCTGTTTAACTTCAGTCTCTAGTACTTCAAATATTTCTTTTTTAACTTCAGAGCTTACCTCCAGTCCAAGTTCTTCTATACGTTTCTGCATTTGTTTGTTTACTTCAGACGCTGCGAATTCAGAGATTTCGGCTGTATGATTCCCAATTTCTTGTATGGTAGTGGCTCCTGTATTTGTTTCAGTTGGGCTCGGGACCTGAGATTGCATTTTGCTCCTTGTCTGTATCATTCTGAGTAACTGTGATCTTTGGTGCAGGACTGCGTGCCCACAAGTTGTTCCTTCAGATCGGGCTTGTGGAACTGCTGAGCTGCTTGTAGGCCAGGGGATGGTGGGTTTCACTCACCTGACGGGTCTGGCACTGGGTGATAGGCTGCACTGGAGGTGAGCCAGAGGATGTCTCATGTGGCAGGCCTGACACTGCCTGTTGCTGGTAGGCTGCGCTGGCAGCAGGCTGGAAGTCTTACCTGGCAGGTCTGGCGCTGGCGGGCCTGATGCTTCCTGGCGAGTGTGGCGCTGCCTGGTGGGCCTGGCACTGCCTGGCGGGCCTGACGCTGCCTGGCAAGTCTGGCGCTGGCAGGCCTGTCACTGCTTGATGACGTTAGGCTGTGCTGGAGGTGGGCCTGAGGACCCTCACCTGGCAAGTCTGGTGCTGGCGGGCCTTTAAATGTTTTTAATATTGAAATATTTTGTATTTTGTTTTATAAAGTGTTCTTGTGTATAAAATGTGCTAAACTGATGATGGAGTTACATCATTACAAACTTATGGTATCATGCAAACATAATTAGCAATTCATTTTTAAATACCCATAATGCAGTGAACATTGTAGTACTTTGCCTTATCCTTAAGTATGTTTAAACACAAATTAACCTGAAATATCTGAAATAAATCCTGGAATGTACAACACTGAAGAGTACAGTGTCATTTTTATACCCTAAACTTGTGTCTAAATTCCCTGCTGCAAATCTCTGCTGCTTACCATCACCAGGAAGATATATGATGTTTAATCACCATTCCAGCTTGTGATGGAATAGTGACACTGCAAGATGTTTTTATCCCAAGCACATTTACTTTCCCATTATTTTACCCTGAAAAAAAAAATCTTTCTAGGTAAGATTTGGTAATGTAAGTTAGTAATTCTAGCAACTGAGGAAGCAGAAGTGAAAGGAAAACAAAATTGAAGCCACCTATACAACTCACTGAGATCCTATTTCGAAACAGAGGTTGAAGTTCTGCAATGTAGCTCAGTGATTTGGGACATCCAGGTTTACTCCCCGGTACAAAACTTATTTTCGGGGCCGGCGAGATGGTTCAGTGGTCTAAAGCGCCTGCTTAGGAGGGCTCAGGCAACTGCAGGGACTGCAGTTCGATCCCCGGCACCACATGCTGCGCCAGCGCCACCACCAGGGCAGGCTGAGCCAGCCACAAAATGAATAAATAAAGAAACAAACAAACACAACAAGCAAATAAATAAATAAATAAAATTAAAAAAAAAAAACTTATTTTCATATAAGTCATTACACATTAGTGTTCTCTTCTCACTTAATGTGTAAAGCTCTAAGCCAAATGGAATGATCCCAGCATCAGAAGAGTCTGAAAGGATGATGTACATTTGATGGCAGGATTGGAGGACAACATAGGTAGATTCCTTAGCAGTCTGAAAATGTTTGCATTTTAAGTTTAAAGTCACCATCAAGTTTAAGTTAGAAACATAAGCAGCCTATGTTGAAATAAAGTCATTTGCAAATTATGGTTCTATTGCTCAGGAAATAATCTTTATGTTGTACTATTTGTACAATATTCCTGCAACTTAGGACACAAGCCCAGTGTCTAGCACAGACACAGAGTGGAGAATAGTTATACAAAGATGGCTTAGTAGCAGACAACTATCCATGTACTAGTTCACTCAATATGATAGAAGGTAAATATGATAACTATCTGTATAAGAGTTAAACAATAAAGACAGGTGGCTCTCACTGTTGCTTGCTTTTTGAGCTGATTCCTGTCTCGTGCATTTTCTTTACATTGGGAATCTCACTTGACAAAGTAGCTTTTCAGGTCCTAGCCATGACACTAGGCATAATCATCAGGATGGTAAGGTGAGTGTCTCCTCCTTTCCTCTCTCCTGGAAACAATGCCAGCCAGAGAGAAAAATCCCCAAGGGTTCCAATGTGTATACACCCCAGCCTGGAGCAGCAGCTGATCTCTCTGCATGTCATGTGGAGAGGCCCAGACAGTATAGCCACTTCCTATAACATCTCCACCTCTCAGTGGATTCCTGGGAGAGTCTCCTGTATTTGCATATAAGACTTGCCATTCACCAGAAGGTGGAGGTAAAGAAACCCTTAGCCAGGAAGTTTGCTTACCTCTAACCAGGACACAACATACATGATGTACACAGCTGTGGAGTAGTGGGAGGTGGCAAAAATAGATGAGACAGTGCCCACATAGCTGCTGTTGCTGTGGGATGACAAGATTTGTCACAAACAGAATAACCAGCACCTTGTCTTGCAGAACTGAGTTCTGCAAGAAGTGTAGAGAACAGCCACACTGATAGGTAAGCATATTTTGATGAACTAGCTGTAATTATTTTTTCCAGCACCATTTTAAAGAGAATACATAATAATAATAAAAATTAGAAATGGTACAGAATTCTACTGAATAAAATAATATGAATTCAACAGTTTTTGTTTTACTGCATAGTGTTGCTTTCAATGTAGTTGTTCAGAATATCAGTATATGCATGCAAAATTGGAAAATGAAATAAAGAGAAAAGTTATTAGAAATTGAGAGAAATACAAAAAAATAAAAAAAGACAAAAAGTGAACATTAACTGCTCCTTTCCATAGACCATCAGAAATTCACAGTACAATTATTCAAGCCATCCTCCATACACACAAAGATATAGCTCTTTCCCCCACTTCCTCTCCTGTGCTTTTTCTCATCTCAGTAATTCCTTTCTTTTGAACAGATTAATTTCCATTTCACAGTATCTACTGAACCCTTCATATTTTATGTACTCTTTCAGGCTCTTACACTAGGGAGAAAATAAAATATTTGCATATGCTGGTCTGAGTTTTTCACTTAAGAGTACAGCTGCATCTACTTATCAATAAAAGCCTCAAATTTATCCTTTTTTATAGCTCAATAGCACTCCACTATATAACAATGCAGTTTTTCACTTATACTGCTATCATTTGAGAAAGTTACAATATGTGGCTTTTGATTTCTTCTATCTCATTGTGCCCTGGACTTGTTCTGGGTGACCTGGAGGTCTGGTGCTGCACTTTGCTTATATTTCTTGTTATTTTCTATGTCATTGCTTATAGATTTCTTATGGTAGATAATTCTAGCATTAGTATTTAGGTTTCCCTAGGAAATGTTTATACTCCAGAGGTTCCTTGTAGTTCTAGATGGTTCTTTGTTTTTGTGTCTATCCCAAGAACCTACCTTCCCAATTTAATAAAGATGCAAAGCTGATATTCATTTGGATCAGAATGGTGTCCTTTGGTACCATACTATAGTGATGATAGTTATCCAAAACAATCAATGTTTTTATACAAGGAAGAAAAACTAATCACAACATGTATGGAATCTTGCTAAAATAGTACAATTAGAAATATCAATAGCATCAAGCACAGACTAGCTGCAGACAAACTGTGATAACTATGAATTTTGTGCTTTCTTTCTTTCTTTTTTTTTTTTTTTTGAAGGAAAGAAAGGCTTATTTAGCTCATAGTTAGTGGAAGTTTCAGTTCATACTTGGCTGGCTCCAAGGCAGATGGGCACATGGCAGAGAGCAGCAGTTCATGTTGGCAGGACAGCAATGAAATGATAACAGAGGCAACTAAACAACCAGGGCAGCAGAGAGCAACAGAATGAGTTTTTCTCTTTGTCTCTCTTTATATTACATTCAGGCTCTCTGCTTCAGGATATCCCCCTCAGACCTTACCCATAATTTCATCAGTACTCAAACACATAATCCCAGTGGATCATGAGTCAAGTCTCAAACTCCAGAAGTCCCCACTCCATGATTGCATGAGGCTTTGAGGGGACAACTAGACACAAACTATAACATTCCGCCCCTGGACCCCCAAAGTCTCATGTGCATCCCTTTGTGGAAAAGACATTTTAGTCCATCTCAAAGAGTTGCCAAAGTCCCAACAATTTCAGCACTGCTGAAAAGTCCAAGTCCCAAGTCTCCTCCAAGATCCAAAGCAAACTCTCAATTATGAGCCCCTGTGGAAAAGTTAAACATATCCAATATTCAAAGGCAGAAGATAAACATTACATTCCAAAAGTTGCAAACAGCAGGGTAATATAAAACACTGGGACCAACACAAGTCCAAAATCCATCAGGTAAAACATTAAGTCCCATAGTTCCAACTGGAACATCCAAAGCAGTCTGCACTAAGTTCTGGTTTCCAAAGGCCTTACATGGTTCTGTTCCTATGGCACTCTTGGTGGTAACTCCCATGGCTTCTCTCTAAGGTCAGCCTTGCTCCCTCTTTGTAGTTTCTCTGAGACAATCCACATTTCTGGCTTTTCCAGACTTCTGGGGTTTCCATGGAATTGGTTTCTCACTCTCTGTTTCACACACTGCCCTCCCAGGGGCACACTACCTGGCCTCCCAGGCCTTCTTCTGAAATTGAGGTGGAAGCCTTCTTAACCCAACAACTCCTGCATTGTGAATGTACCTAAAACCAATGCCATGTGGGTGATGCCAAGGTCTCCTGCTAGCTGGAGCAGTAGCCAGGCTTCCTTCTCTCTTAGTTGTAGGGGTTGAGTGACTGGATCACTGAATACCCTTACTCTGGTTCCAAGGAACAAATTCTCCATGCTGGTGCCATGTTGGAACCTGGTTTGGCTGCTGCTGCCATTCTGGAACTTGGAAGTCTGTGGCTTTCTTCTCAAGGCAAACTCTCTCTTGAAATTCTGAGGCTGCAAAGGGTGGAGAGCTGCCACCTCTTGTGATGCCCTCAGGCTATCCTTTCTTCTCTGGTTCCTTCCCAGCAATGGTGATCCTTCCAGGTCCATCTTTGCAGTCCACAGTTCTCCTGGTGCTTCCTTCCTGGCCAAACTCACAGCATTTTAAATCATCCTGCTTGGCTCTTTGCTCTTGATTTTCAACATAAATCTGGCTAAAAGCTGCCAATAACAACCATGCCACTGCCCCAATAGTTTGTTGCTTCAAAGTATCTCTTGAAAGATTAATCAGTCTGCCATGCTTAATCTCAGTCTTAGGCAAAGTTTCTGGGCATAAGAAAAATTCTGACAGGCTTTCAGCCAAGCCATAGCACAAATTATCTGGAGTCCAACAACCAACGCAGTCCTTCTTCCCAGCAGAAACCTCTCCAAGCTAGTCTTTGCAGGCAGGCCTCTGTCAGTCTTCTGATCTGAGCTCTGACCAGAATCTCTCCTACAGAACAGGCAAAGCTTTTCCAGCTCTTCACAAGTAGATCACCTCTCCAAACCTTTCCTATCTCTGTTCATAAGTCATTCTTTACATGTAGGCTTCAAGCCAGTCTTCTGATAGGCTCTTTGCAAGTAGGATAACATCTCCAAAAATTTCCTGTCTCTTTACGTAAGCCATTTCCAAAAACTTGTAATCCACATTGTCAGGTTAGTCACAGCAATGGGACTCCACTCCTGCAGTACCAGATTCTGTCTTAGTTACTTTTCTCTCATTGCCAGGACAAATCCCCAACACCCAAAATGAAGGAAGGAAAGGTTTATTTAGCTCACAGTTACTGGAAGTTTCAGTTCATACTTGGCCGGCTCCAAGGCAGACTGGCACATGGCAGAGAGCAGCAGTTCATGGTGGCAGGATAGCAACGAAATGATAACAGAGGCAACTGAACAACCAGGGCAGCAGAGAGCAACAGAAAGACTTTTTCTCTTTGTCTCTCTCTATACTACATTCAGGCTCTCTGCTTCAGGATATCCCCCTCAGACCTTACCCATAATCCCAGCAGTACTCAGATCCATAATCTCATCAGTGCTAAAACACATAATCCCAGTGGATCACGAGTCAAGTCTCAAACTCCAGAAGTCCCCACTCCATGATTCCATGAGGCTTTGAGGGGACAATTAGACACAAACCATAACAAGTATGAATGGCTAAAACCTTGTGTAGGGTCAACATCCTCTTTCTGCTGACAAAATACTTTTGATAATGGTAACAACCAAAATAATGAGCAAAACCAAGCTACAAATAAGGATTCTGATATAGACTCTGTCAGTAATCACTGATGGGTTTTGTGCTAGAAATGCACTTTGATTATTACGCCCAGGACCATCTGAAGACTGTTATTATGCCATTCCCATCTGTTACGCAAGAGTCGGGGGAGCAGGAGACACGATGAGTCTCTACTGTTTGACTTGGAACAGCTGGAGTATTTTCTATTCTGTGGCTCAGTGTGTGCTGGTGCTGGAGGAGCAGTAGAGGCATGGGCTGGAACACTCATGGTCCTGACTGTTCTGTGGCTCTGTGTGCTGGTGTTGGCAGAGCGGAAGTACAGACATGGGTGATACTGGAACTCTTGTGGTTCTGTCTGGCCCAATGTTGTAGAAAATGGATCTTTTTGTAAGACTGAGCAATCTCAGGACTTCAACACTGCAACAGTAGTGGCCACTGTCATTCATCCTTACATTCTCAGTGGTCAAGGACACATCTCCTTGATCAATTCTCCCATTTAGTTGACGATATCTTTTCTTTTGATAGGTGACCCAGTATCCATCTTACTTGATAAGTGTAGTGGCATTGATAATGGGGAAGGTTCCCTTGGCCCTGGTATAGATGGTGGGTCACTGGTGCTGACATTGAGGGGCTTGGGCCACACTTTTTGTCTGATTTCATTGGTCAGGAGTCCTCCTTCACTGAGAGCCAGGCATTTGAGGGCAGCCATGTCAATGGGCTCGCTGTTCAGAGCCTGGTATATCTTTGCCACTTTCTTATTCCTTTTGGTGCTGAGGTCCACTTTCTGAGTGCCACCCTCCTAGAGGCTGAGAGTAGGACCATCTCATTGCTCAAGCGAGAGGGCCATGTCCCGGGGGCCCGGGCCCCTGCTGGAGTCCCGGCCACCGGCCAAGCCCTCAGGAGCCACAGCTCTGGCAGCGCAACATGGGGCAGGTCCAGAGAGAAGCTTCAGCTCCGCAGCCCCACAGCCAAATTTTGTACTTTCAGCACAAGAGAAAGCTCCATATTTATATAAAAAATCTAGAAGTCAGGCGTGGTGGTGCATGCCTGTAGTCCCAGCACTGGGGAGGCTGAGGCAGGAGGATTGGTGTGAGTTTGAGACCAGCCTGGGCCACAAAAATGAGCTCAAGGCCAGCCCGAACTGCACAGTGAGACCCTGTCTCAAAAAGACACATACACACACACACACACACACACACACACACACACACACACACACAAAATCCAACACATGCCAGGCACCTGTATGCAATGCTTTTCCCTTGATAGATTGATTTTAACATTTTTGGGTTTTATTTAAGGAGGGATAAGGCACAAAACAGAAAAATGAAAGCCAAAGGATGGAAAATGATTCTCTGTTGATCAGGAATCCATGAAAAAGGGTAAGTATTCTATTTGCAGGCAATATTAACTTTAATCCTAGACTGTTCAAAAGAGACACAGTGTCATTGGAGATGTACTGTTAGGCTGCAGGAAGCAGTAGGAGTGAGGTTCAAAGATTCAGAAACAGTCTACTTTTGGAAAAGTACACAGGAGCAGATCGTGGTGATCTAATTATCTTCTAACTATGAATACTGAACTAGAAGGAATTTGGATGAGTTAGAGTCCTTAGCTGCCATGTTCTCTTGCTTTGAGGCACCAGAACTTCGCAGAACATGTTCTAGTTTTAATTCTGTCCATTGGCTTGCAGAATAACTTGTCCAAAAGACAGCATGGGTCTCATTATAAGTCATGTAGGGCTATGACAGACTCTCCATTTATTCTTGTTCCAATCTACTAATATCATTTATAGCCTGTTCTGCACCACATGAAGCTGGACCTCAAAACCATCTTCTAGGGAAGGGGCACTTTCTTTCATAATTACAATAGTATTTTAAGGCTCTGAATTAACTGTATGTATAGTTACTCATATAAAGTAGTGGTGTTTTAAGTAGTCTTGATATTTTGATTTCACATTATCTGAATGATAAAAAAAGAGATTATTGCACCAGGTTCCTTTAATTGCCAGTTTGATAGAGGCAGTCAGAATTGACCTCCCTGAATTAATAGAATATTCTACATCTATTCTATTAAAATTTAATTTTGTTGTTAATCTTTAAGGTAAATGTATTGTACATATGTAAGCTTTGCATATGGGAGTCATGAAGAGAACAAAATGGTCACAGTAGTGAAGCTGATTACAAAGTATATTATTTCATATAATAGGAATGCCTTTTTTTTTTTATAATAGTGACCTCTTCTGTAAGATAGAAATAAGAACAGTGTTGCAGCTTCTATTTGGACTATTCTGTTGTAAAGGCTTAGTTCCCAGCTTTGTGGAGATGCAAGCAAAAAACTTGTTGTCCCAAAGGAGTAAGGAACAAAAAAACAGGGCCTAAGGAAACAAAAGCTGTCACCTGTGATGCCAGCAAGCTGACATCAAGGTCACAGTGAAGCACAGATAACAGTACATCCTTGGAGCAGCACTGCCTGTTCTTTGATCCTGTACCTGGGATGTGACTGATTAATCTTGTCAAACTTAGAGCTTCATGAATGCCAAAAGGCAAGACAGACAAGTAACTTGTTTTCAAAAAAGTTAATCACACACATTCTTTTGCCTGTGTGTAGTTCTTAATAAATATGATAGATTTCTATGGCTTGGCACTCAGTCAAACCAAGCAAGGCTTCTGAGTCCCCTGAAGCTATTTGAATCCAGTCTTCTCATCATTTCTTCTGGTTCTAACTGAAACAACACAACACAGTTTGACACTACTGGGGGCAGTGGAAACCTTAGGGTGTGGGACCTACCGGAAGGTTTTAGAGTATACCTTGAAGGCAATTGTGGGACCATGGCCTCTTCATTCTCTCTCTTTCCTTGGGCCATGAGGTGTCAGGCATTGCTCCCCCATGCATATCTAGCCATGATATGCTTTCCCAAAAGCCAGGTGTATGAAAATGCCATAACAGAGAGCCAAAAGAAATATTTCTTTATAAGTGTATTACTTCAGGTATTTTGTCACAGTAATGGAAAGCTACCGAGTGCAAACAGTAATTAAAACAGCATCGTTACAAAGATTGATAGGGTGAATAAGTGCAAAGTTTATAGAAGGTGGTTTATAAATTGCTCTCACTATAATTTTAGATGTTCTGTTTCTTTCTTGAATCAGTTCATCAAAGAAAACTTTCCCTCACACACTCAGAAAATAACAGACTCTTTAAAAACGTTGCATATTTTTGAGGCATTATATTAATTGTGCATGAAGTTGGACTGAGTGAGGTAATAGTATGTTAAGTACTTTTAATGGTTTCATTAATATCTAGGCTCTCTAAATGAGAGATTGTTATACTTATCAATTTAATCATGATTATTTCGAATGATGTCTTTTTTTTTTAGTTATTTCTATATCTTCTTTTGAAGTGGATTTCTTTGAACTCATATTCTAGAGATCATACTTTTGCAACAGCTTCAGGCAAAAAAAAAGGTCACTGCATACATGTTTTTATTGAATTCCCATTAATTCCATTGAAGGAATGTCTACCACATAGCAGCCACTTCACAATAGTGATAAAGGACAGGTTATATTTATGTTGCCTTGCTGATGGGAAAGCTAAAGCTCAACTGTGTTAAGAATGCTTTTTGAGATCACAGTGCTACAAATTGCATAACTGTCCCCTGTACAGCACATATGATCACTCAAGTCAATATATAAAATTTTGATCATTGACTTTATTTCCAATGATGCTCAGCAATGTTGAAATGAATAGAGGAGAGAGTGGGTGCTATTTTAATTTTTATTGGGAATAAAAAACAGGTATTAAGAAATAGGCAATAATGTACATTATAGTATATGAGAAAAAAGGCAAAATATTCAAATTTTCCATTAAAGAAATTAGTGCTGACTTGTATTAATAATCCACATAAGGGAGAATATATAAATGTTCCATGAGCATTCAGAGAAGGAAACCATTTAGATTGTGGTGAGCAGGAAATGCCTCAGTTAAGACATGAAATTTGTGGGGAAGAACTAAGCTGAAGATCAGTCACATATTCAGGGTTAGAGCAAGGCCAGCCCCAAGAACATGGAATGCCCATGGCAAACTAAGTGAGTAATTTTCCCCAGCCCCAAGAACATGGGATGCCCAAGGAAATCCAGATGAACAAATTGTTAAGCAGAGGTCTTTCATCTGACAACAACCTGCTGAATGTATAAATAAACATGCTGAAGTAGTTTAGTGGCCCCTTTTCTCGCCAGTGAGAGGGCTCCACCTGACATCAGCTTTCTGCATTCTGACTCTCGTCTTTGTTTCTTCATCTTCCACCATTCTCCCCCCAGGAATTTCAAGGGCTGCAGTTGAAGTGGCTGAAAATTGTCATGAATAGTGAAGGACTGGTAGATTTGCAGTTGGGGTAGAGGAGGTGCGAGCTATAGGATCCATGGGAAAGTTATAGGCTGTTTATGAAGACCTGAGAAGATGAAATTTTTTTTTGGTGTAGTGTGGGTAATAAGGAGGACTGAGGATTTCAGCACAGAGTATGAAGAGTCAGTTCATTATAATTTTCAAATTGAAGCTCATGGAGCCTCTAGACTCTCTCCTGATAATTTTTAAATCTCTCTCCACTATTAAAGAAGTTTGGCAATGTCCCAAGGGTAAAATTTGTCTGTTTACAAATAGCTTGGTATCAGGAAATAGTCTGATGGCATACCAGCTCTTTCTCAGCCTAAGTTGGGTAGGCTGGGCAACATGAGGTGGAGTCGGAGGATGCTCCCCACTCCTGGCTTATGGGTCTCAGCAATCTCTCCAGCTGAAGGAAAGGACTGAATGCTTCCACAACCTCTCTTGCACTACAGCTGTAACCTAAGACTTCCATTCCACAGATGAATTCAGCACCAACGTGGTATCTTCCTCAGACACTCCTAGATGCCACCAGCCTCAAGCAAATCTATCATCTGCTTCATTACTGAACAAAGTAACGTCTTTTCCTGGAATTCTGAGTGAGTATTGTCTGGGCAGGCTATTCTGCCTTCCCATGTAAAATTCATACAACAATGAATATTCCATTAGGCAAATAGCACTGGATTGTACTGTGTCCTTGGTTTGAAGGTAAAATGTTACATTTATGCATGAAGCTATTTTATCACTGACTGAGACTTTCTCTTCCACCTCACCCGCTACACAAACACAAGCTATCAAGCTTATCTTTAAGTATTTTTTATCATCTAAAAATATAATTTTATTTATTTATTTTGCAGTAGTGGGTATTGAACTCAGGACCCTGCACTTGCCAAGGAAGTGCTTATTCTACTGAGCTATCTCCTCAGCCCAAAGATATAATTGAAAGCATCTGCTTCTCATGTAAGTTTTCAGAGGGTTTATGTTTATTTGTTCTATGTATTTTGTCAAGCTTTTAATCCAAGCCTATAGCCACAAATTTGAAGATTACTTCAAATTCTGCCCAGCCACTACAGACTGTCACACTAGCCTTTCAATGAGTAGAAGGATAATTGTCTAGGAGATTGCTGGTATGAATCATAAGTCACTAGAGCCCAGTGATACGAGTTTAATATCATAGTCTGTGGTATAATAATGTTAGGAAATATGAAAAAAATCATTTCTAACTGTCAGTACTACTTTTGGAATAGGGAATCCAACAAAGTTCAGTATCCTGAATACTTGAAAGAGTGCTACTTGGAGAGAGACTTGTGCATGTTCTGTGTGCACACAAGTGAAGTCTTTCCCTTCTCTCACATGCTCTGGAATTCTCCACATAAATGGCCATAGCAGCCCAATCCCTGAGCCACTGGGTAAGGGCCAGACTGCACATGGTTTATGAGATGTAAATCTAAAAATGAGTGAAAAACACCAGAGCCCAACATTGGGTTCATGTAAGGCTTCAGCCCTTTCTAAGGGCCTGTCAAAAGTTACTGTAGGTCGCCAGGTGTGGTGGCGCACACCTGTAATCCCAGCACTTGGGAGGCTGAGGCAGGAGAATCGATGTGAGTTTGAGACCAGCCTGGGCTACAAAAGTGAGCTCAAGGCCAGCCTGAACTGCATAGCGAGACCCTGTCTGAAAAAGACAAGAAAAAAAAAAAAAAAGTTACTGTAGGCCAATGCTACAGACATCAGGGACAATTATTATTTAGCTTCCTCTGTGGAAGTTATGTATTAGGTACTAAATCTGTGAACAAAATAGACACAGCTCTGTTCACTATAAATTCTAGATGTGTACAAAAGAATAGAAAAATCCAAAGTTAAAGTCAAACTAGGAATATGGCATATGGGAAGACATATTGTTAATCCATTCAATTATTGTGGACACATAGGTTATTTCTAAGGTCTAGCAATTGTAAATTGACCTACAGCATATATGGGTATGCAGTCAAGTGTATTATTTTAAAAAGAAGTTTTCACAATCCAGTGCTGTCAGACAGGCAACAGGATCACTGTGAGTTTGAGACCAGCCTGGGCTACAAAAGTGAGCTCAAGGCCAGCCTGAACTGCATAGCGAGACCCTGTCTGAAAAAGACAAAAAAAAAAAGTCATATCATTCCTAATTCAGTAATTTCCTTTCTAAAAAAAAAGAAAAAAAAATAGAAGAGACAAAACAAAAAGTTATAATGCAAGAGCAAAATAGAAAAATGCGTGATTCTCAACTATTTGGGAAATGCTGTGAAGTAGTATTTAGCACATATGCTACATGGGAGCCATTATTTGTCTAATGTGATTTTTGTAGGTGAAAGGCTATGAGGAGTTTCAACACCACTTATAGAGATGGCTTCATTTTGCTGGGCTTCTCAGACTGGCCTCAACTGGAACTCTTTTTATTTGTTTCTATTTCAATTTTCTACTCCCTGACTCTTTTGGGCAACACATTCATCATCATTCTCTGCCGACTGGACCCTCAACTGCACACGCCAATGTACTTCTTCCTCTCACACCTCTACTTCCTGGACCTCTGTTTTACCACTACCACTGTGCCCCAGCTTCTGATCAACCTTCAGGGAAAGGACCGTACCATCACCTATGGGGGCTGCTTGGCCCAGCTGTTTATCTATCTTGCTCTGGGTTCCACCCAGTGTGTGCTCCTGGTGACAATGGCCTTTGATCGCTATGCTGCTGTGTGTCGTCCACTTCACTACACAACCATTATGCACTCCCAGCTTTGCCATGCTCTAGCTATGTCTTCCTGGGTAGGAGGCTTCATAAACTCTCTGATTCAAACATGTCTCATGATGGCCATGCCTCTCTGTGGCCACCGCCTGAACCACTTCTTCTGTGAGATGCCTGTATTCCTCAAGCTGGCTTGTGAGGACACAGGAGGAACTGAGGCCAAGATGTTTGTGGTGCGAGTCATTGTGGTTGCTCTTCCTGCAGTACTAATTCTTGCCTCCTATGCACACATCGTTCAGGCTGTGCTGAAGGTCAAGTCAATGTCTGGGCGCAGAAAGGCTTTTGGAACTTGTGGGTCCCACCTCCTGGTGGTTGTTCTGTTCTATGGTTCAATCATTTACACATACCTGCAGCCCATCAACAGTTACTCTGAGCAGAAGGGGAAATTTGTTGCTCTTTTTTATACAATAATTGCTCCTATTCTCAATCCTCTGATCTACACCCTAAGAAATAAGGATGTGAAGGGTGCTCTGTGGAAGGTAGTAAGAAGAGCCAGAGGCTTGGCCCCCTAAGGAAAAAAAGTCAATAAAATTAAATAATCTGAAAGTAATAACTCTCAGATCATGGATTTTTTCCCTGCTCCTAGAGAGGCTGTTTGTCAGTAGGTAATAACTTTCTATATTCTCAGGGCTTTGGTGCTTGGAAATTTCCAGTAAGACACTTCGTCTTTCTAGTTCATTTTTTATGATTGCTTTTCTTCCAAGGGTAAGTGCTGACTTTTATCACAACTTTTTTTAAAGCATTGGTCATACTGCGACAATACATGGAGATGGGGCTTGAGTTCCCAGCAAGTCAGAGAGAGAGAGAGCAAAGGCTTGATTTGAAATGATAATGTTTTCAAAGTCAATGATCCCCAGTGTGGTGCCATTTCACTGTGCTCAAAGACAGAGGAAAAGTTCATCCTGCTTCTTGAATTAGCTATGATCCTAGCTACTTCTGCTTACATCTCATGCCCTTTGCTACATTTTTGTATAGCAATTACCTTTCCATGATATTGGAAGAAAACAAGATCATAAACAAATGTCTTAATGCAGCACCTGGAGTTTCTAATATATCTTTCCATGCTAACACATGGCAGAATTACAGTGGTGCCTTGGTTCATGAATTAATTCTTTTGTGATTCTGTTCCCAAACTGATTTGAATGAGAAGAAAATCAAATTCAATGGTTAGTTCAATGTTGATCTTATGGAGAAATCTAATTTAGCTCTTATCCAATTTGGTTTGCAACTAGAATCATGGAAAGAATAATTTGTGAATCGAGGCTCCACTGAACTAGAGTGTACTGAGTAAAAACAGCAAGAGTGTCAGTCATACTGCTCAACATCATAAAGAAGATTCTAAAGACATGAGCACCACTAGTGACCCACAAAGAAGTAATATCGGAATGAAGCAATGATAAAAGGGAAGATGCAAATGAGAAAAGGGATTCTTAGGGCAGGGACTGGTAGAAGTTCTAGAAATATTAGACATAAATATGAAAATGATGATAATTTCAAATTCTACCACTGCTATATCACTCTATGAACATAAAACAATGGCTTCATGTCAAAGTGGGGGTCTCTATAAATGTCATGCTGTATGAATCATCTTTAAGTTCAACAAAAATAATGTTTAATATTTGATAAATATTCTTACACAAATCATGACTTAACACCAGCCTTATAAAAGTTAGATTGATTATCTTCCCTGCTTGTTTATGGAGAACCTAAAGTTCACAGGGTTTAAGTATCTTTGCAAGTTCTTATTGTAAGTATGAAGTGGAGCTGAGATCCCAGTTTCAGTAACCTTAAATCCAACTCTTACTGTAACATGATCCTCCTCTCCTTTACTGATGAGAGTAAACTTAATAGCAGAAGTTTGAGGTTGGAAAGAAAGTTAAATAGAAAGAGAATCACATAGGAGCTGTAAGTGCTTCCCAGTTCTGCTTTAGTTGATTCTAGCCAAAGAATTCTAGACTCTGTCAGTAAGAGAAATTGTGGTTAGAAACCATATTTCTGCACAAATATGGTTCTCAGCAATTATGGTTCTCTTTTTTGAAGTTTTTGTATAAAGCACAGTGCGGTACAATTTACTGTATTTACTTACTTTAATTTTTACAATACAAATAAAGTTATTTTTCTCTCTCAACTGGTTTACTAGTAAAGTAGCTGAAATTTAGATAATGTGATTAGCCTGAAGTTACCTAGACTTTAACTGAAGGGTTAAGATTTGAGTCTGACCTGTTGTGTTCTAAGTCTGACCCACCTAGCCGGTAGTTAAGTGTTCATATGTTTTATTTAGAAGGTGCAGGCACCAACCAATATTTCAATTGTTTTCTTCTGTGTCAAGACCTGAGCAATTCAAGAATATGTGTTAATGTAATGAATAAATGGAAATTATTAGAATTAGGTATATTTTAATAAACTTGTTTTGTGGTTAATATGTTATCTTTTCATTTGGCATTTTGAAAATATAGTTGCCAGCATATTCGTAGCTGGACCACTTAAGAGGCCACTGGTAGAAGTGACCCACACAGTCATTGTTTTTTAGTAAGAAAGATATATTGTGAGGCAGATGCCTTAGCCATGAATCACTGAGTTAGTTCCAGAGGTGTCTTCCTGCTTGTAGCAAAGCGTTAACACCTTCACACCCATCTTCTTTGTATCTTAGAATCCAGTTGGCTGCCGTTTAAACTTTTTCAACTGGTCCTTTATTTGGTAAACCACCTAAATGGTGTTTTAGGACTTTTTGAGACAGAATCTTGCTGTGCAGTTTGGGTTGGCCTTGTTTTCACTTCTGTAGCCCCCTGGTTGGTCTTGAGCTCACAGCTATCCTCTTGTCTCAATATCCCGAGTGCTGGGATTACAGGCGTGCCCCTCCATGCCCAGTGTTGGGGCCCACACAGTGCAGGCACAGGCACAGAGCTGGCACAGTGAGCTTGACCACCTGCTCAGCAGGGCCATGGTACTCTCCAGCTCCAGCACATAACTGTGATCACTTTTTCCACACCTACCCAACACACAGTAGATGTCTTGACCAAAGTCATGAGGCAGGAGGAGAGAGGGGAGGAAGGGACTTTCAATGGGAAAGAGACTGTGGAATTGTCTCTTTTTGACATGACTTTATACATAGAAAACTGTAAAGACTCCACCAAAGCTGTCAGAATAGGTAAGTGGATGCAGTTAATTCGCACAACACAAAATCAACATACACAAATCAGTAGCATTTATAAACATCAACAACAAACTATCTTCAAAAGAAGCCAATGGTCAAATAAAATTCAGAAGAAAATTAAAAGAATATGATAGTTCAAAGTAAACTTGGGCCAGCCAGATAGCTCTGGTCATTGAAGCACCTGTTTAGGCAGACTTACAAGGACTGGGTTTGATCCCCAGTGTGCCATCCTGGCCACACCCCTAGGGTGTGCTGAGACAGTGATTGAGACTAGGCATGGTGGTGCATACCTGTAATCCCAGTACTTCGAAGGCTGAAAACAGGAGGATCACTACAAGTCCGATTTGTGTAGTGAGACCCTGTGGACCCTGTACTAAATACATAAAAAATACAAAAAAATAAAAGTAAACTTAATCAAGAAGATGAATGATTACTATAATGAAAATTATAAAACATTGAAGATGAAAACTTAAGACATAAATAAATAACAAGACATACTATAACACTGATTAGAAGAAAGAGTATTTCTAAATGTCCACATTGTGCAGAATGAGATACAGACTCATTGCAGTCTTAGCTCAGTTACTTTTTTCATTGCTGAGACCAAATATCTGACACTCAGACTAAGGGAAGGGCTTAGTGTAGCTCACAGTGTGTAGAGGTTTCTGCTCATAGGTGGCTGGTCCCAAGGTGGGGGAAAGAGGAGGCAAAGGGGCTTCACAGAGTAGGCAGGCAGCCAAGAGTATGCAGCAAGCAACAGACAACTGTGCTCACTGTGTCTCTTCTATTTTATCCAGGCTCTTAGCACAGCATCATGAATCAGTCCCAGCCTCACACCCTTGATCCCAGCATCACACACTAGATCCAGTGACCTCTGAGAGGTCACCTGTGACTGGATTGGGTTCTCTTAGGTAAACTACATACAAGCCATAATACAACTGTATCAAAAGTCCAATGGCATTTTTCACAGAAATAGGTAAAGCAACCCTAAACGTCCTATGGAGCTACAAAATACCCCACAAGTCAAACCTGAACAAAAATAACAAAGCCAGAGGCATTGCATTTACTGATTACAAACTATATAGTAATGGTATTCTAATCAAGTAGCATGGTATGGGCATAAACAGATGCATAAATAATTTTTAGTAGAACAGAGAATGCAGAAATAAAATCATGCATATATAGTAAGCTAATTTTTAATAGAAAAACCAAGTATCTATAACAGAAAGTGACAAAAAATGTTGGAAAAAGTGAACATCTGTGTGTAAAAAATTATACTGAATTGCATTTGCATATAGTAAATAAACAAATGAAATGAAATGATAGGACAAAGAACAAAATAAAAACAAATTCAAAGAGAACTTAAAAGATTTAACTCTAACATTTGAAACTACAGAACTTCCTCAAACATAGGAGGACTGCCAGGCGTGATGGCATATGTCTGTATTTCCAGCAGTCAGGAGACTGAAGCAGAAGGATCACCATGAGTTCAAGGCCAGCCTTGACTATATAGTGAATTCAAGACTAGCCTGAATTAAAAAGTGAGAGCCTGCCTCAAAAACAACCCCACAAATGATCAAACACATAGCAGAAACTTCTTTGACCTTATCCTCAGCAAATTTTGGGGGGATTTGATAGCAAAAGCATGACAACAGTATAAAAGTAAAGAAATGATAATAAACCAAACTATCTTCTCCACAACAAAAGCATTCAACAGAATAACAAAACAGAAAATAAAAATAAAATATAAATATAATTACATAGTGTGAAGAGGCTACGTATCCCACATATATGATTAAAGATTAATATTTAAAATTGATAAAGAATGCATATTTAGGGGCCGGTGAGATGGTTCAGTGGTCTAAAGCGCTTGCTTAAGAAAGCTCAGGCAACTGCAGGGACTGCGGTTCGATCCCTGGCACCACATGCTGCGCCAGCCCCACCACCAGGGCAGGCTGAGCCAGCCACAAAATAAATAAGTAAAGAAACAAACAAACACAACAAGCAAATAAATAAATAAATTTAAAAAATTTTTTAAAAAAAGAGAATGCATATTTAATTAACACAATTAATGGTGGTACCTACCAAGTACAGTCAACAAACTTTATTGAGCGACTGACACATTTCTGGGGTTATTCAGGAGTTTGAGATATAAACTCAGGCCCATCTTGTAGTTGGCAGCAAAGCTCCATAGGAAATTCCAAAAGAAACTATGTTACTCAGATTAAATAGTCTATATCACTTTCTCCATATATTTTCATGTTCCAGGGAGAATTTGGACATATCTGCCTAAAATCTTTAAATGTAGAAATTGCTGCTATAGCCATCACAGGAGGCATGGGTGGGAGCTGTTAGAGAACTAGGTTGAGTCTCACTTTTATGGCCATGGTTGCTCACCACCTTCTGGAAGTGAAGTCTCCTATTCAGCATGTGTGACTGTGTTATCACACATTTTAAGTTTCCAGAGGATGTCAAGAATTTTTCTACTCTAAGTGCCTGCCAAAGATTCCTTTGAGCTCATGGACACCACATAAATCTTCAGTGAGAGAATCTGAATTACACAGGCCTATTGGACTATTCCTTTATTCTTTTCCCAAGGACATGGCACCTAACGTTTGAACTGTAATCCAGGTCAGCTTTACTTGGTCCTACTTGAATTAATTTCTTACCAAACTGAATCTTGCTTTTAGCAACCTGCCATCAATAGACCTTAAGTGAAACAATATTATAAAACTTAAAATATATTTTTATAAGGACATCAAGATGCTTTTAGGAAGAACTTAGAGAAAGATTTCTGATATGCCAGAAATCTTTGAACAGAGTAGGAAAAGTTAGTATACATACAAAATAGAACATATTTCAGCCATAAAAAAGAATTAAATTTCATCATTTACAGTAATGTGGATGATACTTGGTGGTATCATATAAAGTAAAATAAGACAAGCACAGAAATTCAAATTCTGTCTGTTTTTGGGGAGATAGCTCAGTGGTCTAAATACCTGCCTGGCAAGCACAAAAACCTGGGTCTGATCCCCAGTACTGCATGCTGTGCCAGTCCTGAAACCAGGTATGGTGGTGCACACCTGTAATCCTAGTGCTGGGGAGGCTGAGACAGGAGGATCACTATGAGTCTGAACTATGCAATGAGATCCTGTACCAAATAAATAAATATATATATTTTTAAAAATATGTGTAATGAGTATATTTTTAAAAATATGTGTAATGAGGTAAACTTCTACTATGCACTTGCAGTTAGCTTCAAGTTCTTTTGAGTTTCTGCCTACTCCTCTGAGATGGCAAACCATAGGCAAAAGTACCCATTGTGATACAAAAAAACTTCAATAGCATTATTTTCCATTATAAACATTATTGGTCTAAAATTACACTTCAGTCTTAAATTTCGTGTTCATTAGAACTATCTCTAAGCATCTTGAAAAACAGTTAATAATTTTATTTTATTTGTTATTTATTTATTTACTTTGCGGTACCAGGGATTGAACTCAGGACCTTGCACTTGCCAGGCAGTCACTTGTGTCATTGAGCTATCTCCCCAGCCTAGAAATAGTTAATAATTATAAAAACTGCATATATAAATATGGGAAATTTTAAGTCATACTTTAATAGGTTAAAATGTTTACCTATTAAATTAGATTCAATTCCATTTGATTTTTCTCTAGTCAATGGTGATAAACATTTTCTGTACCTCTTATATGTGTGTCTTGTGCAATGTGTGCATGTATGTACAACGGATACAGAAATTCCCTTGTGAGTATCTGTGTGAACGGCTTAGCTCATTTAGGCTGCTGCCAACTTATACTGCAGGACAAAGGAAGAAGCAGTTGAGAGCATAAGGCTGATTAGCTGTGCAAACCAGGAATCGTCAGGTCCTGGGAGCCAGATTTGCATCAGCTCCTTCATGATTTTCTACTTAACATTATAAGATCATGATCATAATTCTTCATCAATCAGCTAAGTACTTCACTATGGAAGCATTTAATGTTCCTTGAGTGTCTACTCCACCAGAGAAATTTGAATGAGTATTATATAAGACTAAAAGCTGAGAGAGTATATTCTTAGTGCCTCCCCAGAGAGAACTGTCTTCCTGAGTCCCCACCTGGCAACACCAGCAGCTCTTGGGAACTTGTTAAGAGCAAATTCTTGGGCCCCAGATGAAACCTATTCAGCAGAGGGTGGGGTGAGGAGCTGACATCTGTGCTCTTAACAAGGCCTCCTGGTGACTTTAATACACGTGTGGGAATCACTGATATCGTGCATCTTTCTAAACTTTTCCTCATTGAAAAGTAGGTTCCTGTGAGTATTGAATAGGCTTACTATGTAAACATTGCAAAGTAGAAATTAGTAAAAAAAACTGTGCATTTTTGTCCACCATACAAGGAGGTACACTGAAATGGGAATCTCTGAGAATTTGATTTTATTTTACACAGTTTGAACAGGGTCTCATAAGTCAAACTTAATACAAATATCAATGCTCTCCCTGAAAACTACCAGTCAAGGATTTTGCTATCACTGATCTGAAGCAGGGTTTTCCTCAGTGGTGTCAGAGAGGAAATGCTGAAGTCACACAGGGTTCTCATAAAAGAAGAGGGCTAGGTCCTGAGTTCAACCCCCGGTTCCACAAAAAAAAAAAAAAAAAAGATGGAGAAAAGGGATTCTTGGGCCTTCACTTATTACCTCTTACCCATTAAAAGAGAAGGCACTTTTTTCCCTATCCTCCCTTCATCACAGTATGTTTGAATGAGCTCTTCCCCTGTCTTACAGGTGGGGTTGGGATGATATCTCCTACCATATAGTAGCAGGAAACACTTAAAACCCAAGGAAAATGTCATTAATACATCATATTCTTTTTTTTTTTTCAGGTATGGGGGCTTGAACTCAGGACCCTGCACTTGCCAAACAAGCACTTATTCTACTGAGCTATCTCCCCAGCCCAATAAAGCATCATATTCTTGGCCTCATAGAAAATTACTAAACACTACCTACCATGTCACATTGACATCTGTAAAACCTAGTCCCATTCTATTATTAAGCAGCCAGTCTGATTTTCTGTCAGAGCTATTCCTCTTCAGCTCTTCCTCTCAAGATGAAGTCCCTACCCTACCCTATTCTTCCTTCTCAATTAAAACATTTTCCTGTGAGTTCATGCTTTTCTGTTTTACTTTCCACTGTGATTGGAGGAAGTTCCCGAACACATCTTATATCATCATGACACCAAAAGGTCCACTGACCTTCACTACCCAGACCAAATGAGAGTAAAGCAAATGTCAGTGCAGCTGCAATGAGAAAAAAAGTCCAAGAAGGGGGTGGGGGAGGAGGCTGTGCCTCAAGACTCCACCAAGGCAGCAGCACATGCTTGTCAGTGTACATCCAGTCACTTCAACCACCCTGACAGGTGTCACACCACCTTTCAGACAAGATTTCTCTAAATTTGAGGCCTGGGGACAGCCACCCTCTTCACTCTGTCTTAGGAGAGGTGTTGCCGTTAGTGTAATTCTACTGTTTTCCACCTCACTGGAAAATCTGATTAAAATTTATTCCATAACTAGATAACAGTGCACGGACACAAGCAGATAAGTTAGGAAAGATAGAAACAATCTCAGGAAGAATAATATGCTTAGCTAAAGAAGTCTACAGTGAAAGTTCTCAGAGAACTTTCACTGTAGAGGGAGAGGTGTGCTATGAGGCCAAGGGAATTCACATGGGAATGTGGGAACCTCCTCCCCACAGGTGTCAATTTCCAGGGTCACCTCTGAAGGAATCTGATCACCACCACCCCAGGCTGACCAGAGACCTTTGTACATGGCCCCACTTGGTGCAGCAGCACCCAGTCACTCCTACTCTCCTGGCCCTGCTAATGATAGCACTCCCATGCTTTCCCAAGGCTCACTCTTGGCACTCATGACCCCTGTGCCCTCTTTAGGCTTGTTCTCAGCAGGGAGCCACAACACTCTTTTGGTAGTAAAAGTTTACTTATGAACTAATGAGAGTGAAGAAGGAGTTACCACATGGCAAGAGCATGCTGCAAGATAGAGGCTTGGGCAGCTCTGTGAACCCCCGTGCCCAAACTTACTGAAGTAAGCTGGTTCCTAAAAATAATGGATTCACTCATGGGTAATCTAGGCCAATGATGGTTTTAGACTTTGTTTCTGGGGTGAGCAAAGTGTCAGGAGGTCTAGAGGCACACAGTAAAGGCATACAGAGATTTCACAAATGGCATCTTGGTCAACTACACAGTGCAAAGCGCAAACAGTGCATGGAGGTGCCAAGGGTAGTGGAAAGCAACATGGAGGACATTGAGCTCAAGTGAACTGAGTGCCATAGGGAAGCCAGGAGGCTTGGGTGGGCAGAAGAGGGAGCAAGAAGAGGATTCTAGGCAAGAATATCAGGGTTTTCCTGGGACATCCATTGTTGTGCTTTTCCTGGTGTTTATTGCTACCTTCACCCACAAGGCAAAGTTCTTCACTCTGCAGAAACCAAGCTGCAGGAACAGAGGACAGGGGCTTCCCCCAGTCTTCCCAGATGAAGATCTACCTGGAAGGTGGGTAGATGGCTCAGGGCAGACAGGAAGCTGCCAATGGCACCCTGACAGTTCAGGCTCAAGCACAGGATGATTGGGGTTTTTTAAAAAAGCTGGAGTCCCACCATTTGACAAAGTACACAAAGTGGATATAAACCATACATTATGTGCTATTATGTACATCCTGTAGCCTCTGTTTTTTTTTTTTTTTTTTGTCAGGACTCAGGTTCAAACTCATGACCTTGCACTTGCTAAGTAGGCACTTGTGCCACGGAGCTATCTCCCTGGCCCCCACAGCCTTTACTTCTATATATTTGTACAATCCTTGTTTTTTGTTTATTTGTATTTCCAGGGCTGGGGTCAGTGCTAGGGCCTTGTGAATGCTAGGCAAGTGTTCTGCAATTGACTTACACCCTCAACCCTGTATTTATATTGTCAATTAACAAAAAAATGAAAAACGAGGAAGAGACTACTCTATAAACTAATGTATGAGATTTATTTGGATCTTGATAAAAGCAAATTTAAATAAGGAAAGTATAATAATAAGTAAAACTTAAATGCTAACAGAATTTTATCAATTTTTCAAATTAATAATGGTTTTAATGGTTTTCAAAAGCATCCTTTTCTTCAGAGACCTTTGCTGACATTATCACTGATGCAGGCCAAAGGTGATGATGTTGACTAGAGTAACTGCTACTGCTGCTGCCAGGCATGCATGCACACATGGAAGCACCATGTTTACACAGCCTCAATGTCTTTTTCTGTACAGTACACCTTGTTTATATGGTAAGATAACTTTCTAATTGTACTATATGGCACAGTAGTGTAGCTTTATATTCTGCTTTACATTACAATTCTGGATGTCAGAGTTATACGAATAAAAGAAGACATCAAATTGGAGTTTCCTTTGACTGCTTCTTTCTTCTGAATATTGAAATGTACACACTGTGTACAATTCTTCATCTAGTGACCAATTCAGTTAACAACCAAGTCACAGCACCATAACTCAGTTGCTAAATTAGAATTACCTATAAGATTTGCCATAATTGTCTTTTTCATGGATTTTTTTTTTTATTATGGCCCACTCAGCCTGCCCTAGGATTGGGGCTGACACAGCATGTGGTGCTGGAGATCGAACTGCGGTCCCTGCAGTTGCCTAAGCTTGCCTAAACAGGTGCTTTAGACCACTGAGTCATCTCGCTGGCTCCTCCATGGATAACTTTATTGTAGTATTTGCTTAATACTATTTTGTGTTTCCATGATTCTTTCTATACTGAAGTAGATGGGGAATCCACTTGATTGTGAAAGCAAGCAAGCTAGCAGAAGAAATAAAATCCTGATAGAAATAAAATGTAAAGTGCATAATTACAGTAAGAGATTTCAAGATCCCTCTTTTTTGTTGTTTTTTTTTGGGGGGGATCCTTTGTTTGTTTTAGTTCATACTGACATTGAACTCATCCCATAGCCCAGAATGACCCTGAACTGAAGGCAATCCCCTGCCCCAGCCTTCCAAGGGCTGGGATCACAGGCATGTGCCACCACACCTGCCTCCTCTTTTAACTTGGTAGAAAAAAACTTTAAAACTTTGTAAGCCACTCCATAGTAATGGCACAATATTTAACTGTTTCTCATCTATGTGGAAAAACACTTTCTGTTTATTAGTGCATACTTTGATGTCACCCTCTCATTCCCTCTACTCATCCATTTCCTCTCCTCCAATTGTGTACTTAAAATATTTTCAAAGTCAGATGCACAGTCTGAGCCACAAAACAAATTTAAATCAAATTAAGGGGACTCAAATTGCAGAAAGTATTTTGCATGGCAATGGGGAATATGTTTTAAAACTGACAATTGAGATAGCACTAAAGATTGTGCAGACTTTAAAGAAGAAAGGGGACTGGTGAGACAGCTCAGTGGACTAAGCATCTCTTTTGGGAAGTGCAGGGACCAGGTTTTGATTGCTCCCTGCCCCCTGTCCCGCAAGCTGCATCCATGTCTTCTCCCCCCTCCCCCACTCCTGGGACAAGCTGAGCCGCACTGAGTCCTGGCGTGATGGTTCATGACTATAATACCAGCCCTTGGGAAGCTGAAAACAGGAATATCACCACGAATCCGAGCTGCGCAGTGAGATCCTGTACCAAATACACAAATGAAAAAAAAAAAAAAAAAACTTAGACAGACTGTGATGGGGAAAGGGAAAATATAGAAGGGAAAAAAGAAAACAAAGCAAGTCAGTTATACTATTAGTGTCTCAGTAGTTCATGGAAAGGGAAGTTTGCGCTAATATCAATTGGAGAAAAATTTAATGCCCATATCTTGTAGTCTAAATAACTAGTTTAAAGATAATACTATGTTTCTTCTTTAGATTTGTTGAAATGCCTTGCAGGGCACAGTGCACATAGGGCTCATATTGCAGTGGTAAAAAGAATTTATCAATAATCAAAGAATACAGAAAAAGAAAACTCCATACACTGCAAGAGAGCAGGAGGTGCGTCTAAGAGAGGGCCTCACCTTGAGCGTGACATGCTAAAAAGAATTTTGTATTTGATTTTAATGGGATGAGGGAATCTTTTAGCATTATCTATCCCAGGAACTTTGTTACCAGGTTGTACTGGCCTATTGCTCACCCATCTCAGTTCTAAGGATTCTTTGAAAATCTACATACTATTTTTGTTTGAAAGCCCTGGGCCTTTGGCATTGCTAAATATTAAGTTTAATGTTTGTAACAGTAAGTTAGCAAAGGCTGATAGGCAATGTTGTAAGACACGATGATTCTGTTTACCTGTATGACAGGTACCATGGGGCACATGTGAGCACCTATTTATAAAAAAGCATGGATATATTTAGGTTTGTTAAAAGAGGATTTTTTTTTTTTTTTTTTTTTTTTTGGTGGGGAGGCTGGCTCAAACTGCCTTCAGGGCAGTCTGGTGTGGCAAGTGAGCTAGGGATTGAACTGTGGTCCCCAGGGCCTGACTGGTTTGTCCATCAGGTGCTTAAACAAATGAGCTAACCGGCAAGCTGCTGAAAGAGGATATGTGGGTAATACACATTTGCCATGACCAGTTGGTTCTAGGACCTCTGGGATAGTAGCTCTGTTGAGGCCTAGGGACGAGCTGATAAGCACAACATGACATCATGATTTGTCTAGTTTTTGGTCTGGTAATTTTACATTCCTTTAGCAAAAATTTAGAATTTCGAGAAATGAATTTATGGAGTTGTCTCGCTTTATCAAAAATGAAATCCAGATTCATGGCAGCATCTATATTATAGTTAGCTGATGACAACAAACCTGGGAGATCAGAGTGAGATCTAATAAGATCAGGAAAGAATGCAGCAGTTCTACTTAGTACAGCTCCTATTTCTGAAAACAGTTGCAATAAAGTGGGTTTGAGATGATTCAATTGCAGTTGTGTTCTTACCAATGTTGATGAAATTTTTAACTTTTCCTGCAGGCTACCACTGGCCTTCATTATAAATTCAATTTTTTATCTTTTTTTATTTAAGTAAAAGCAGAATTGTAAGAGTACAGCCCTGCAAATTTTTCACTAAGTCTTTTCTTTTTTTCTTTTTTCTTTTTTGGCGGGACCACAGTTCAAACTTATGACCTTGCAAAAGCCAGGCAGGCACTTGTGCCACGGAGCTATCTCCCTGGCCCCTACTTTTGCTTTCTTGATATTGCATCTTAGCCATCATCCTGCTATCTGGTAACCACACTTCTGAGGCTCAGGAGTAAGTAAGAGAGCGTCCCATTCTATCATGAGGTCTATGCACCATAGATTGACTGGAATGGGTGCAATAAGTGGTATTAGAATACCTTCCTGTCAATCAGGGCCAATGTATGCAAGAGGCAGCACACTCTGAGACAGACTGAAAAGATCCTAAACCTATCACAGCTGTGGAGGTGGGTCCAGTTGGCCAAGCAGACAGCTGAGATTGGCTACTGATTACAGTGACATTGGTTCCTGTATCCATCAGTCTAATAAAAGATCTTCCTTTAAACTTAATGTTATAAATAGATCTAGGAACCAATATACTCTGGGAAAAATCAACTTCTTAGTGTAAAGGCTCATCTATACCAGGTTCACACGTGGGGTTACAGGAAGGAGTGGAAATTTCAATGAGAATTAAATTGGGCATTTCTCCATGCAACAAATTAAAGCAAGAAACCACTGGTGAATCTAACTTTGAACTCTCAGTGGTTCTTTGTACAAGGCAACTAAGGTTTGCCTTGGCCTTGCACCTGTCCTGGCAGTGGGATAGCCCTTTGTCTGGTTTGATCTGGGTATAACTGGCTTAACTGGGTCCAAATCACTGGAGTCTTGACTGACCCTTCTTTTGTTATTGCTACTGGAGCTCTGTGTTTGGGCACACCGTTTGGTTTTCTTCAGCGGTGTGCCATTGCTATGAAACTTAGATTTACAATCTTTTGCCCAGTGATAACTTTTCATGCAACATGGACACTGAGTACTGGGTAAATTTACTATTGGGGCTGGTGCCTTTATAGGCTGTAGACAGTGCCAGTAAGTGTGTCCATGCTTGCAATTAAAACATTTAACCATATCAAATTTATTAGCAAAGTGTTGAGATAGAGCCTGTGCCATGAGAGCAGAAATATTTCAGCATGTGTGAATATAAGCAGATAAATTGTTGTATGAAGTACCAAAGCTAAGGCTCTTTTACATTCATCATTAGCATTCTCATATGCTTATTTTAAACAAGCATTTTAGCTGCAATGTTGTGAGGAATCTGTTTATTTATAGCCTCTTTCAGTCTTCCTACAAACTGGGTGTAAGTTTCTCTAGGACCCTGGAGTATGTGGGTAAAGTAATGATTAGGTGTACCATCCTCTGGGACAGAAATCCACACAATAGCGTAGCAACTCCTTTGCACTGCAGGAAAAGAACAGGTGGAGCCTGGGCTGGAGCCTTTAAGTCAGCACACTGGCCTGAACCAGACAACATTCCACGTGTGACAGCTTTAAGATTTTCATCTTCCCTATTTTGATCACTCTGTGTCTGTTCTGATATGAGTAGTCTTAATTCCAATTTAAAATGTAGAAATTGTGTAGGGGACAGACACGTGTGAGCAAGATGTGTTGGCAGCCTTGAATTACGTTATCCAAACAAGCAAGCGTACAGGGAGCCTGGGATTCACTGTCTGGTGCACTCTGCCTTAAGTCTTCTAAGAGCAGGAGGTTCAGAGCTTTCCTCATCTCAGTGTACTTCAGCCTTTCTGCGAGTGAGGAACGAAAGGCACTGTTACTGAACTGACTCTGAGGCACTGGAGAGACAAGGACTGAGGGAAGCACAGCCTCTGAGGCATTATCTACAGAATTAGGTGTGGAGAATGAAGCTGAGTGTGTGCATACATTGGAAAATTCTCCATCTCTTTATGACTATCTTGCAAAAGTAAACTTTTTTTGCCTATTTGCCCTTTTTTTTTGGTGGTGGTACTGGGGATCAAACTCAAGACTTTGCACTTGCCAGGGAGGTGCAAGGCAGGTGCTTATATCACTGAACTATATCCCCAGTTCTATTTGCACTTTGCAAGCAAGCTTCCTTTTGCTCCAGCAGCCTATTTGGAGGCAGGTGACACTGAGAGGGTGATCTGATTCTTTTCTCATGGTAACATCAGAGTCCTTTTCCCTGTGAGTACCTTATTCATAGGTATTTTGCTATCACCAGTAGTGTTTTGTAATGGTAAACTGTTGTTGATCTACATTTCATTTAGGACTGTTACACTGCAAGAATGAGATTTGCCTGCAGGCAAGATAGCTCAATTGACTAAAGCACATGCTTAGGCAAGCTTAGGCACTGCGGTTCAGGCTGAGCTGGGCATAACAAAAAAAAAGAAACGGTAATGTCAGGGGCCAGGGAATAGCTCCGTGGCACAAGTGCCTGCCTGGCAAGTACCAGGTCATGAGTTCGAACTCTGGTTCCAAAAAAAATAAATAGAGAAAAAATGAAATGGCCACCTTCACCAGGTTATATGTGACTACAGTTTGAAGGTGAGTTTTTCTTTTTTGAGTTTTGGCTACATAAAAGCTTTCATGTATTTCATCCCAAACTCTGAGATCCAGTGTATCAGCTTTGGGAAAAGAAGGATAGAATGTAGCTATC
>PVKN010005985.1:0-29507 GCA_004027915.1 Capromys pilorides
TTGCTGGGCCTCCATCCTCAGAGCACATTTCCAACACTTAAATCATTTAGCCCGCTAAACCGGAGACGGCAAAATGGGTGCTATTTCTTAAAAACATACAGAGAGCGTATTAAATTATTGATAGCCATTAAACAGGGGGAAAAAATTAAACAGCTCTCAGCTCTTATCAATCATTCATGCAGTTTCCACTGGGGTGTTTTCTAGGGCCAGCGCCTGCCAGCAAGGAAGGCGAAGGCGTGCGGTGTGGCTGGATGCAGGCAGGGAGGGGACGCCCCGGCTCGTGACACCCTAACCCCCAGGAGGGCCAAGGGCGGGCGGGAGGTCAGCTTTCCAAGGCGAATTCCACCTCCCTGCTTCACCACATCATTAACAAAGGGAGACTCCAAGGCTGCCTTTAGGAACCCCCTTAATTAAATCCAGGCTTTTATTAGGCACCTAGTATACATCAGCCTGCAGGATGAACGGAGAATGGAGCCCCCAGGTCTCCTCCCAAGCAGGAGGAGGGGACCCTTGGCAGGAAGGGAGGACTATGCCACAGAGCCGTTAAGAGAGATCCAGAGAGAGGTGGCTCAGGAAAAAGGGGGCCACCGGGGCAGAGCAGAGCTGCCAAGCAAGACCGCCAAGGAAGCAATTTTTGGGTGAATGCTTGGATGGGGAGCAAAACCTGCCCAGAGAACACAGCAGGAGTGGTACTGCAAAGGGACAGCTCAGGCACAGGCCCAGTGGGCAAACTAGCAAGCTGGGCAGGAGCCAGTGCCCCTCCTGTCACGGCTCTGCCCATCCTGGACAGCAGCTCCTAGCAAGCAGGGAGGGAGACCTGGGTATGGCCAGCAGAGAGCAGAGCAGCCCGTGACCCACAGCCCAGTGCGGGAGGGACAACAAGCCCAGTGCCCTGAGTGTGCATGGGCAGCGGGAGGCTGAGGTCCACCCCGGCCGTCCGTCTGGGACAGCAGCACCTCCACCTCCACATGGCAGATCCATTTCCTGGCTCTGACTCAAGACGCCTAAGCCAGGGTGACGCAGGTCCCAGAGGCCGCAGGGCCAAGGCTCTGCCGCTGTGGGCACAGGCCAGCCTGGTGGGGCTGCCTCAGGAGCCAGGCTCCCTCCCGCTGCCAAGCTGTGCCAAGGACCCGGACACCGGGCTGTGGGAGCCAGCTGACACCTAACACCGCCCGCCTCACCGCTCAGAGACCGTCCACCAGCAGAGGCCATCTGAGGTTCTGAGGCGGAGGCTACAGTGGGAACAAAGAGGCCAGGCGCTGCCGCTGCCTTCCTCGTGCCCGGCGTGGCGCACCACGGGCTCTAAATTCTTGAACGTCTTTCAGGAGCTCTCGCTTGCTGAGAGCCCAGGCTAGGTAGGAGTGGCGCTGGAGGAGTGACCTTGCCAAGTGTGGACTGCACCCTCGCCAGAGAAAGCGCTGTCACAGGGAAACATTCTGGAGAGAGCGGCTGTTTCCCACTGCCCAGGACGTCATGACATCACCAGGAGACATGAAACCTGCAGAGCTGCGAGTGACGCAAAGGAGCCCTCTCCCATGCTCCCAGCACTCCAGCCTTGAAGATCAGGCCTCTCCAGGCTGCTGGCTGCCCTGGACCTGCAACCTGGGTGTCCAAGAGATGAGCGCCACAGGCTAGGCTCTCAGTTGTGCCCAGGCTCAGCACCCAGCTTCCCCTCCCCGGGGCTCCCAGGGCCACAACAACCTCCAGGCTGTCTGACCTCATGGCCCGCCAGGGACATGCTGTTCCTGAAGCCACCCCAGCACCCCTCCTCTGCTTGCTCCAGGACTTAGTGTGGTGTCACTGGCCTGCTTCCCTAACAGCTTGTGACACGCCTGGGTCCCTGCCGCCCCTTCTTTGGGTGGCTACACGTGATTCTTCTCCAGCCCAGAGGCTGCACAGGTGCAGGGCCCTGGCAGAGTTGGGGTCTGAGCTAGCCAGCGGAGCAGCAGAACCAAGATTGGGATAGGCATGGGACTTTGCCACCCAACTCACACACACACCTGTCTCTGCTCCACAACCAGGGCCGCTGACTGCCCACTGCTAAATGCCCTGGACCTTCACGCCCCAGTGCCTTTGCATACGCCACTGCTCTCTCTGCCAGTCAGCTTCTTCTCTGGGTCAAGTTTCAGGCCCCCTTCCAAGGCTGCTGCACACTTTCCATATTGTACCAGGCTCCATTGCAGCTGCATCTCCTCCACACTGCACAAGGGACACTGATTGCAAAGGGGATTCTCTTCGTTAGCACTTGGCCAACAAGGTCAGACTTGGCCTCTGATGTGGCTACACTCAAACCGGTCTCCTGAGTGTCCTGCTGTCACTGTAAAAACCACTCCGGCCGGGACAGTGGGTGAGATGCTGTCGGCCCAGTGAAAAGGAGCCCGTGGTCTTGGAGGCCCCAAGCCCAGGGAAGGGGACAGGGCTGGAAACATGCAGGCAAACGCCAACAGAAATTGGCCATGGGTAAATTGCTGACTTTGACTCAAGAGCTCTGAGAGACAGGTGCCAAGGTCTCACGTTCTGGCCTGTGTGGGGTACTTGGCCTCCCTTGGCACAGGCCTGCAGGCACCCCCGCCACGCCCTTGCTGGCCATCTGCTGCACCTCACAGCCACTATCACCAAGAGCTGCACCCTGGAGCCAGAGCAGCCCAGATGTCCTGCGGCAGAGTGGACGCCCTCTGCAAGGAAGGCGCCAGGCTTTGCCCGCTCAGTTGTGCCCTCCTGGAATGCGCTGCCGCCTTCCAGCATCCCGCCTGTTCACAGGGGCTGGCTCGGGTCTGACCTGCCCGTCTGTGCCCACCTCGGCCCCAGGCCTCCTGCAGCCTTGTACAGCTCTGAGCTGTGCTCTACGTGTCCTGGCCCATGCCCTGCCAGGACAAGGACTTCACATTCATGTTGACCTTGGCAGTACACACCCGCATGTGCAGCCTGCAGGGCATGAACAGCCTCTAGTGTACAAAGCAAGGGCCCCATGGTCCCACACAGGCCCATGGGGACACAAGTGCATGACAGCCAAGCAGGGGCTGCAGGAAATAGGTGTGGGACCAGAAGGAAGTAGCCATCTGCAGGCTATGCAAGCAGCCCTCGTGGCCACCATGCTCATGTTGCCACCTGGGCTACAGCCACCCCATAGATTGGAAAGCCATCTGCTATATGGATTTAAATCACAGTTCTAGGGAGATGGGGCCAGCAGCAGGCCCTGACCCCCATCGGCATGTGGGCAGGAGGATAGGGCAGACACTGGTATCTGGCGTTTCGGCCACCCAGGGTCACCTCCTGTCCTCACCTGTAGGTAGCCCTGCAGGCCCATACAGGCCTGCCTGTACAGCCTTCCTTATTCTGTCTTCTTCCTCCATACTTAGCCAAGACACCCCAGAGACACCCCACCTGAGCAATGCCCTTTGGTTCTCACATCGAAAGCTTCCCCCAGGACCCAGCCATCTAAGCCTAGGCACATGGCAGGGTGAGGAAAGTCCACTTCGGCTCCCTAGACCTGCCTCGGAGCTAGGACCCACATTAGCTTCCCCTGGCCTCAATTCCCTGCTGTTGGAGGGGCAGAACCTGGAATGGGACCTCTCGGAGCTGCTGGAGTCACCAAGGACTCCACTGCCTGGGGAGAGGCTCCTCCACCACACGCGTTAATTTCACTGCAAAGAGGGCAGCCACCAGCAGCTCAGGGTGGAACAGAGGACTAAAATGGGGGAAGCCAGGGGCCTGGGAACAGATCCACAGTGGGCAGTGTACAGATGGGACAGACAGACAGACTAGAAGCCCAGGACCCGCCGACTTCCCTGTCCAGGGCCCTATCGGCCAGGAGCGTAGGCAACATCCTGTCCTGAGAGGCCTTGGGTGCTGCTCCGTACCAGCTCCTGTGGTAGATCCAGGCCAAGCCCTTCCATCTGCCTGGCAGGCTGAGCCTCCCCAACCACTTCCTCCACAGTGGGGCCAGGGGGCACCGTTCCCTCTCCTGCCACCAGGTGGGGTCTGGGCAGCCCTGACCTCCTGGCCCACCTGAACACAGGGTTGCTCCCTGACACACCTCTGCCCCAGGAAGGCTGAGCAACACCCCTCACCCCCAGCCTGGGTCACACACTAAGTCCCAAGATATCGGCAAGAACCCAATGCAATATCTGTACCTATCCCATTAATAAGGAAACTAAGGCACAGAGATGAGTAAGAGGAATCTGTCCAAAGTCACATGGCCAGGAAGTAGCTGAAACACAAAGCAGGCCACCTGGCATTCGAGTGCTCACCAACTGGGCCGCAAAGCCTCCGCCTGAATCAATGAATGAATCAATGAAGTTTAAACACCAGGAGGCACACTGCCTTTGGAATTATCCTTATGAATGGAAGCTGAAGTGGCCAGGACACGAGTATCAGTCCTTCTGTCCAGGTCCCCACAGTAGCCGGCTGTGTGGTCTCAACCAAGTTGCTTGCCAATGTTGGACTTCTGCTCCCTCCCCTATAAGATGGGGACAAATGGGACCACCCCATCCACCAGCCTGCCATGGCCACGTGATGGCTCCCAAGTGACACAAGGGCTCAATGCTGATGGCTAAGAAGACAGAGCCAGACGTCCAGTCCAGAGCCCAGCGCCTAAGGGTCAGAAAGCAGGAATGTCCTGGGAAATCTCGGGCCCTTGCCCCCAAAGGACCCTGAGAGTGAGGCTGAACCACAAGCACAACAGGCCCAGACTGCACCCAGCGCCTCCTGCCATCCTCTGCGTCCTTCTCTAGGCTACAGCATCACCGTTCTTATTCCTGGTGCCCTGTACCGGACTCTGGGTTGGTCAGAGTCGGGCCACACACAGGCTTCCTCCATGCAATGCTGGATGCTGGCCCTCTGTGGCACAGTAGGGGGACAGTCCTTTGCTTGATGCACACAGAACATCAGCCCCTGCTAGGTCCCCAGGGGAGCTTCCGGACATGAGCACTCACTCGCTGATCACGCTGCAGGCTTGGAAGTTGCCTGGGTGACAAATGGCCACTCTGCTACCACTGGGCTTCCTCCCCACACTGTGGCAGGCATCACCAATCAATCCCCAGGTGCTGTGACAGCTCAAGGATGGCCTCTGAATCACTTTCCTTTCTCTTTAGTTGCGCCCTTCTGCTGCCTCAATGTCCTAAAGCAAACCAAAATATTTACCTTTCATGGTCATTTTTACTTTGGGGAAGAGCCAGCAGTGACACTGTGCCAGATCTGGCGAATAAACTGGATGAGGATGCACTGCAACACATTTACGAGCCTGCCCTTCCCTTGGACTGCACTTGGCTGCAGCCTTCACCGCGTTGGTCCCAACTCATGAAGACATCCACAGAAGAAGATTCCCAGAGCTGCTTCAGAAAGCCGTAAGAGCGACGGAGAAAGCGCGTAGGAAGTAAGAAGGAGCATTCTGAAGAAGGTCTGCAGCAACATGTCTCTCACTGTAATCATATGTTTAGAACTTAAGCATCTACCATACACTTAGATCGCACAATGTACACGTTAAACAAAAAGTGTGGAGCTCAGACAGTGGTGTTCTGTCAGCGCCTTCTTGGGGGTCTGAACTCATACCACAGTTCAGCTCTCACGTGGGGGGACCCCAGCAAATAGGAGACCTGGAGATTATCCCTGACACCCTCCGAGGGTCAGAGAGGTTGGGAGACAGGATTTCTTAACCCGATTAACAGCAGTACAGGCACCGGTGACAAGCACCGTTGCCTGCCTTTGAAGTGTAGGGATCAGAGGGGGCAGGAGGACAGCACCCACCCACCCACCCACACAGACACTGAGGGCTAGGCCGTGAACAGGGTTTCTCCTCTCCGCTGGTGCCACCTCGTCCATGCCACTTGGAGACACTCAGGAGAGCAGGGGTCCCCTGACCTGTGGCTGGCACGGTAACAGTTTTTACACCTGCTGCTCACAACTGTGATTTAAGAGGTTATTTGTCTTAATTTTTAGGCATCACCTTCTCAGGCAAGAGATAACTAACACATCGGGCTGGGGAAGCTCGTCTTTTTGGAAAATATTTATAGCATTTCAAGACAGTTTGGTGGCAATTGGATACAGCATCTGCTATTTTCCTCACATTCCCCTACAGCTCTAGACCCACAGCAGTCACACACACACACACACACACACACACACACAGGCATTCACACACAACAACACAACAGTATCCCCCTCGGTGTGGACAGGAAGTCGGAACCCATCACTTCTTAGAGAAATCAAAGAGGCCGGTGACCCCGCAAAGCTCAGACTACCCCTGGGTGACAGCCCTCCCAGGAGCAGCGCCTCCGGCTCTGCTTAGAGTCTTGGGCATGCCAAGGCCACTAGAGTCACACCTCCCCATGAGGATCAAGTGGACTCCCAGGCCAAAGTCCTATGGCCAGAAGGGTCCACTCTGCAAATATGGATTGGAGCTGTGGAGGGGAAGAGGAACAGCGAGACATATCAACTCCTGGAAATCTGCCACGGGGTGCTAAGGGGCGCTGGGGTGCTGAGACATTTCTGTCCCTATTTCACAGATGGCAAAACTGAGGCCTTCACAAGCTGAGAGTTTCCCAGAGCCACAGGCCCACCTCTACGGGAGCCCAGCACTCCCTGTCACACCGGTGGTCGTCCTCATATGGTCTCCTTGCCATGATCCCCACCCTGCAAGGCACCTGCACACTCCACCCTCCAGACCTTGAGCCTCCTGGTACCAAGATGCATAGCTATGCAGCAGTGTGCACCACGGGGCCCCCAGGGCCTCCTGCTCCAGCTTAGGGCCCCAGAGGAGATTCCAAGGCCCAGAAAGAGGGCACAGGCTCAGGGTCCAAGTGCTGGCTGGTTCTAAAGCAGAGTCTGTATGGAAACTTCTCAACTGCATAGCTGCTCCCTGGCCTTGGGATGCTGGCTGGCGCCCGGAAGTCCATCCAGCCCAGTGGGAAGTTTGCTGACACTCAGAGCTCCAGTCCAGCCTGGTGCAAATGGCACTCTGCCATCCACGGCAGGGTGCCTTTCTGCCATCCAGGTCTCCAGCCTGTGCCCCTCTGTACCCAGACTGCCAGTGACCCTGCTGCTACCAAGGCTGGGGACGAAACCCAGGCCAGCCCCAAGGGCAGTGTCCATGCATACAACTGTCACTTGTGGGCACACCCTGGGCTTCCCTGCCATGGTGGGGGGGGGGGGGGGGGGGGGGGGGGGGGGGGGGGGGGGCACAGACTCCACAGATCACAGTCCCAGGCCTGCACAGCCCCTCCAGACCAACTGCCCTCCACCTCCAGCAACCCAGGTGCTGGGCCCAACAGTTACAGAGCCGCCCCGACTGTGACCAGGCCTACCAGATGCTGAATGCCTCTTTGCTCCAGGCTGATTCCTCCAGATCCTACGTGGCTGGCCTTGATTTAGTTTTGCCAAGGGTCGTTTCTTCCTGCCCTGTCCTACGGCGTATGGCCAGCCCCACCCAGTCACGCTGTAGACCAACACTCCTTATTATTTCTACATTGCAAGCCTTACAAGATGATTACTACTTACGAGTTCTTCTGTCCCTCGGTCCCCTACCTTGGGGACCCAAAGACTCTGGCCCAGGAAGGTCAGCTTCTTGTCACACTGCTTTCCTGCTTCGTCCCCAGTGCCTAGATTGGCAACAGGCAAACAAACCCTATGCTCAGTGTTCGCTGATGAGCAAGTGGGCCAACATCTATGATCTCATCAGCTCCCCCAAAACGCAGCCAGGAGGGGAACGATGGCCTTTCGCCAATGAGGACCCTGAGACCCAAGGACACGCAGGCCTTCTGCCCTCCCCAGAAGCCACCACGGTTCAGTCCCTGGCCACACCAGGGAAGGCATTTGAGGTGTCTTGAATAAGGAGCCTTGGAAAGATCATGCAACTGTGGGGCTCCACTTCTCCTCCTGCAACATGAAATGTCGCCTCTGGGGAAACCACATCCTGTCCCCGTGCCTGGCTCGGCCTCAGCTGCAGGCCCTGGGTGCCCTTGCTGCAACCAGGGTCCAGCCTGGCCTGGCCCAGTTCCTTTTTCTGGCAGCCCTGGAACTCACTGGCAGCCTGGGGCCGGTGGAGGGAGGCAGGGGCGGCACAGGCCTCCTTTCCGGGTGGGGTAGGGCACAGCTGAGTCAAATTCGGGTCACGCTGCTGCCCTCACGGTCCTAGGAGGGCTAAAAATAAGCATGTTTACCCACTGCCTAGGCCCGGAGCTGGGACTTCACTGAGATCTGGGCCTGCCTTCTGCTGGGCTGGAGGCCTGGCCAGGGCTTGCAAGGAAGGGGTGGGACCTCTGGGGTCCACAGCCTTGGCTGCAGGACAGAGAGGAGCCAAACAGGACCACGCATTCTCAGGGAAGAGCTTGTGTGGGAACAGGAAGAGTGCGGCATCGAAGCCAGATTCAGAGCTGTGGGGGATCTGGTCGGTTCACCCCCAAGCTTCAGGGCTACGAGGAGGCAGCGAAGTCCAGCTTGCTGTGTGATCCACGCAGCCCACAGCCCTCTCTGGTCCTCTGGAGGGGGTATGAGGGAACTGGGGGGTTCTGGGAGCCCCATGGCTATCTTGGCACGGATGGCAAGACACCTTTGCCAGAACAGCTATCATTTGGCCAGCTGCTGCCCGCCCTGCTTCACCCAGGTGGACTTTAACACCGGAGGTGCCGGTGCCAGCCACCTGCCTAGAGAGGACTCTCCCTCTGGGCAAACAGGGCCTGCCCTGCACCAGGGCAGAAGCTGGGCCTGTGGAGGATGGCACAGGGCAGTGAACGCAAACCTCCCTTCTAGCCTGTGTGCTCAGCTGAGGACCCTGGTTCCCAGAGCACCCTGGGCTGCCCTAAACAGGAATAAAGTCCACAGAGCTGGCCTGGCTTTAAGACCCGCACCTCTGGCCTTCTTCTGTGCCTTGGCCTCTGTTGTTCCCTCAGCCTCCTGTGTCTTCCCCTTACTTCCTGTCCTGGGGTTTTCTCAGCACCCCTTCCCCAGCACAGCAAGCTTGGCCCTCTGCCACAGTCCACAGCCCCCTAGTGCCAAGACCTTGCCCTCCTCACCCGCAGAGCCCAGGAAGAGCCCCCATGGCTGCTGGCTGCCCTCCTCCAGCCCGGTCCCTCCCTGTAGCACCACTAGGTTTCTCTCTCCGCAGGCAGCTGGAGCCCACCCAGCTGAGCTAGGGGGTGGCCTACATCCACACAGGCGGGTTTTGTGCAGATGCCTGGGCCTCAAGGCTTCTCCTCAAACTGGGATTCACACCCTTGGGGCATCACAGTGCCCAGAACCACTGCAACAGTGGCTCCCAGAGGGCATCTGTGACGCACCCTGTCCTGACCAACACTCTAGGCAGGGTGCTCTGGGTTCCGATAGCTCTTTATTCCTGCCTCCACATCACCTGCAGGACTTCCCTTTGTGCTCAGCCTGTCTGCACTTACCCTCTAGGATGCAGCTCACAGGCCACCTCCTCTGGGAGGCCTTCCAGAGTGCCACCACCTCTGTGGCTCCCCTGGGCCAAGAACCAGTCACCCAGAGCTGACATGGGGCAGCACTCAACAGCAGAGGAATCCTGAGCTCCGATAGGGGGTACGGGGAAGCCCACAGCCACAATCAGGTGAGCACCAGGACGGTCTTTCTGTTAAGGTGACACTCAGGGGTGCTGGGGACGGTTCAGGTCACATGCACAGGGTGACAGGGCCAAGTCCGCACATGCTCCAGGCTACCTGTATGACCTGTCCCTCAGGGAGCAAAGCAAGGACCCAACTGCCCCTTCCACAGCAGCAGCAGGCAGCAGCTGCCATGGTGCCTCGCCCAGCCCCCACTCTTGTGGGGGTCTGAGTCTCTCTGGGGGAACAGCTACTTCCTCCTAGCCAAGCCACAGTGTCACCTGGGAAAAATACTGATACCAGGACAGCAGCAAGATGGTCCCAGGTGCAGGGACTCACGGAGGTGAGGGGAGCTGGCCCAGAGGCCACCCCTCAGCTGACCGGCTGACCGTGGCATTCCTTTGCGGGGTGCAGAGCTGGCCTGAGCTTTGCCCTGCCTTGGTCTCCCAAGCTCTTCCCCTTTCCCAAGGCCCCAAGGCTCTCACAAGCCGCCCCCTTCCAAAATCAAAAACAGATCTGCTCAGCCAGAAGTTGACCGTGGAGCTTTCCAAAGGCTACCTGCAGGGGACCAGACCACCTCAGCAGAAAAGGGTGGGGTCCCTGGGCCCAGAAAGCCCCCAGGAACAGTGGTCTTCAGACACCAAAGCACTTGGCGCTCTCCACACTGGTGTCAGAGGCCCGAGGGGACCACAGCTCCAGCAGCCACTCTGAGCGCAGACTTCAGGGTTAACCGGCCCTAACCCTGGCTGTGCTTCTCACCAGCAGCAGGTATCTGACGTGGAGCAAGCACTCATTCAATTATGCTCACAAGGGGCCTCCAGGCCAGGGGTCTGGATGTTGCTGCACTGATTTAACAGACAGAAACTGAGGCACAGGGAGGCTGAGCTGTTTGTTCAAGGTTGCCCAGGTGGTCCCACAGGAGCTCAGGTGCAGGGCCAGTGGCCTGGGCCCACACCGCCTCCAGAAAGCTGCAGGCTCCCCTCCGAGGCCCCTGGAGTGTGGCCTGCTCAACCCCTCCTCGCCCACGCCCTCCTCCAGGGTGCCCAGGAATCCTGGCCTTCTCACCTGCAGCTCCTATCACGACTCTGGGCCCTTAGGGAGGAACAGCCTCTTAACCACTCCTGCACTCCCAAGTCCAAGGCTTTCTCAGGGGCACCCAGCACCCTACATGAGACCCAGGGCTATCTTTAATCCACAGAGACGCACTCAAGGCTGTGGAGTGGCTGTAACACCCACCAGGGTCTCAGGTTCAAGGCCTCTGGCTCTCAGGCCTGAGAAGCTCACTGGCAGGGGGCCTCATAGGAGGATAAGGATGCACAGCACGACCCCCCCCTCCCCCACAGCCCCTCTTTCTCACAGTACTGAGCGGGGGGCACAGGTAGCATCCCAGCAGCCTCTGGAGTTGCCGAGGAGACCACATATGTAGCGGGCACAAAAGCCCAAAGTGACAGAAATTGATAAAAACTTCACCGTGCCGCTGACACCCCATATATCAAAGGCCCCAAATCTCATTCTCTGCTTGCCTCCAATTTCTATCAGAGCTTTGCCAGCTGCACATTTATTGAGAAGTTTGTGATCTGACAGGCTCTGTATTACCAACGTTAATGACGCGTCCGTCTCTAGAATTACTGGGGAAACAGTCCAATTGATTTCATTATCATCTCCAGTTCTCCACATTTCACTCCGGGCAACTCACTCCTGGGGTCTGAGCAAAGGCCAGAGGAAGTAAATAAAGGGTGTGGGCCAGCGTGATCCCTGGCTGGGAAGCTGCACTTCTCTGGAGACCATGAGGCAACAGCCCTTGCATCCCTCAGCTTCGGCTTCGGCTCTGGGAGACACAGGAGTAGCAGGTGGCATTCAGGAAGACAAGCAGAGCAAGGGCCTCCCATTCATGCTACCAAGATGGAGGAGGCAGCAGCGGTGGGCAGAAATAGTCATGACATTATCGTCAAGTTCCCCATCTGGGCAGGGAGCAGGCCTCACGTTCCCAGCGGGATGCATCTGCTGCAGGCCCAGAAGCTCCGACCTCGCTTGGGCCAGGTGGAGTTGGAGGGTGTGCGTGGGGTTTATTATATGCTCTGCCATGTCCCTGTCCCTATCTCCAGCCACCCAGGCCTGCTTTCAGCTTCTCAGAACTTGGCCAAGGGGCTGGCGAGATGGTTCAGCGGTCTAAAGCACCTGCTTAGGAAAGCTTAGGCAACCACAGGGACCATGGTTCAATCCCCAGCACCACACATGCTGCGCCAGCCCCAACCCCAGGGCAGGCTGAGCTGGCCATAATGATAATAGTTTTTTTAAAAAGAGGCTGGCCATGCTGTCCCCATCCTACCTTGGTCACTGCGTGGCCCCCCCGTGGAAAAGCTTTCCTGATCTATGTAAAAGGCTCTCTACCCACCTCCTGGAATTCCCATTCAGCCTCCTGCTTCTTCCTGTTTATTTATTCAGTACAGGGTCTCTCTATGTAGCTCAGACTCCTAGCGATCCTCCTGTCTCAGCCTCCCCAGTGCTGGGTTTACAGACATGTGCTACCACACCTGTTTTGGTATCCCACAAGGCACATCCAGGGTTCTGGGGCCACCACAACGTGCGGTACCAGGGATCCAGCTCAGGTCCTTGCGCTTCCCAGGCAGGCATTTAGATCACTGAGCTATCTCCATGGAGCTGTCTCCCCTGCTTCTTTCTGAGCACCTGGTGCAATCCAGAGAGATCCCAGTTAGCTAAAGGAACTTCCCCTTTTAACTCCCACTGCACAGGACTCAAACCTGCTCTGGTCCCTGTCTTGGCCTGAGTACCTAGGGCAGGGCTGGGCGGCCCCATGGAGAGCAGGTGGGGCTGGGCGGCCTAGTGTCTGTGGAAGAAGACAACTGTGGCTTCCTGTGCCTCATGACCTCGTCCAGCCCTGGCTCCACTGCTGGAGGTTCCAGAGCCTCCCAGTCCCAGCTCCCAGCATAAGCACTCACCCACAGGGACACGCCACCCTCCCTACAGACCCGCTTCCCCTGGGAGCATGAGGAGGCGGTTTGTGGGAGCAGGGAGCTGAGCTTTCAGCCCAGCCAGGAGCCAGATTCAAATCCCCAGCCCCACATGAAGCAAAGCACGAAAACATGTAAGTGCTTTACATCTTGCCTAGTCACCTCTACCACAAAATGGGAGGCAGAGGTCGGGGTCCCAACCCATCTCTCAGGACCTTCAGGTTGAGGACCAAGGAGAGGGATCTCTAGAACCCCCCCCCCCCAGGAGGAGGACACACCTAAGGCGCCTTTACAGTCCTCTCTGCTATGGTCCTCACTGAGCATTGGGACTGGTGCTCCAGGCTTCAGACAGCAGCCCCAAGACAGGGACTTGAGAGAAGCTTGGGATGAGGGGGACGGCGCTCCGAGGAGAAAGACTCATGGAGTGTACCGGGCATACAGGAGTCCAGAGTGTCTTTGCTGGGTGAACAAGTACTCAGGGTATCTGGCTCAACATGCTACTGGTCAGGGATCCCAGGCCTGAGGTGACAGCTTCAAGCAAGGGGGGACAGAGCAGCCAGGTAAGAGACGAAACAATGCTTCTCTAAGCAGGAAGGCCAGCTGGACACCAGGAGGGCCACCATGGGGAGGCCTGCGTTGGCCTCGTGGGGCAGCCTTCCCGCTCGAGTGTGATGGCTGTTATTGTTATTTAGTATCATCTGTTATTAAATCAGAAGAATTTTGGACGTAATAGATAGTGCTCTGACTTGAAAATAGGTTTTTCCCCCCGAAATAAATACTACTGACATTATTTATGAACGTTCTCCGTGGGGCTGTCTCTACGCTGAGCACAAACCATACCTTATTGTATTTCATCCTCCTAACAACCCCAATTGTCCTGGCTCTGTACCCATACAGGGGCAGACCTGAGAGGGGATCCTTGGATGCCTGAGGTCCCAGGGATAGAAGACAAGGACACGAATCTAGGCTTGAGGGAGTACCGGCACCCGAGGAGCGTGCACAGTACCCCAGGACCCCCGAGGGTACAGGGGCATACCTTCCGGGGTCCGCCAGGGTACAGGGGCAGCCCCTGGTCCTGGACTTGTAACCAGCATGCAGCTTTGTTGCCTTCTGAAGAAGACAGTGAGGCCCAGAGAGGCCCTGGATTTGTCTAGTGTCACCCACTGTGTTGGCAGGGCAGGGACACCCGATCTATCTCCCATTGCCTTCATGTCACCAGATTCCCAAAGAAGTCTGGGAAGAAAGAAGGACCTGCTTCGGGGCTCCCTCAGGGTCTCTGGGAACCCCCAGTGCTCCGAGCCTGAGCTGTTCCCTTTGTCATCACTAGCAGCTCTGCATTTTCAGGGGCTTAGGACAGCCAGGACACCAGCTTGGAGGCTGAGCTTCTTGGCATTTCCAGCGACTTCTCTTACTCATGCAGGCCTTTCTGTCCAAAGGGCAGCTGTGACGTGCAGAGCAGGCTGTGGTGTCAATATGAGACCAGCATTGTAGAGCCGGGGACAGACAATGCCCTTAGCCTGCTGTTTATTTATAAATCTGCCCGGCGCTCACTGCAGCCTTTACATGCAGCTTCTCCCCAAATGCAAATCGGCTTCTTCCTGTAAGTCAAACCAGCTTGCCCAAGCTGATAAAAATCATCCCAAACAGGCTCCTTTATCTCCCCAACACAGAAGGTCCTCTGCACCCACACCTCCCAGAAAGAGGAAGATGTCCCACTGCTGCGGGGACTGAGGCAGAGAGGCAATCACGGACGGGGGGAGACCTGAGTTCAAATCCTGCCACCAACACGGTCTAGTTTTGCACCGTCCGGTGACCACATATCACCCAACACAGCCACTCTCAGGGGCTGTCCAATGGAGATGCAAACAGCCCCTCCCACCCAGGGTCCACCTCGAGCTGCTGGTCACCTTGAGGCACACAAGAAGCCTCCTGGCCCTCATGGGGTGGAGGGGGGGCAGTGGCACTGGTTAGGAACAATTAATTCCTGTCCCTCATTCACTCTCTGGCTGGGTGGCTCTGGAACAGTCCCTTTTGCTCTCTGAGTCTCAGTTTCCTTGCTGAGTGGCCTCTGCCCTTTTGGTGGCCAGCTCGGCTCCTCAACCACCTGCTTCAGACTGAAACAGCCCTGGGAGCGCTGCTTCCGGTTCTCTCTCCTCACTCACTCAGGGGCTCTGTTATCAGACAAACGAAATCTGTCTGTAAAAGCCCCCGAACCCAGTGCTACAGAAAAGCAAGCTACCTGACCTGCCGCCCGCAGCTGGGGCCGGGACACAAATGTCACTCAGAGGTCTGCTGGGTAGGAGGGAGGCACAGACAAGGATCAGATAAGACTGGGTTACCCAGGAGACCAGTAAGGGGAGTGGCACACGGACACACAAGTAAATGCAAAATGGCCCTAGAAGTCCCAGAGACCCAGAGCCACACAATGGAACCACTTGGCTTTGGTCCCAAGGCCTACAAGCCAGTGTTGTGGGGACACTGTCATGACAACAGTCCTGCCAGGTGACCGGAGCCCTGCCCACAGAGGACGCCCTTAACCGCACCCAGGCCCAGCTCACTCTCATAGCCAGGAGTCAAGCACACATTCCCTGTGGGACAGTGGGGTAGGGGTGGGAGTTCTGGGGTGTGCTCTGACACAGAGCAGAACTCCAAGGCCTGGAGGAGGGGGTGACTGCCCACGACCACATATCTTGGTAATAGATCCTAAGCAGGCTCCAATGGAGAGAACCTGGGCAGGCCAGGGGCCCCTGAGGGGCTGTGTCACAAACTTTCTAGAAAGGGGAAACCCAGCAATGTCAGTGCCGTCCCCATCCTTTCCTCGTGCCTCACTGGCTCCTCCTCAGCTGTGCAGGACAGGGCAAGGGCGCTGCTGGACCTCCCTGCTCCGCAGGCTGAGCACGGGGCTTCCCAGCCAGCACTCTGCCCACCTTCAGAATTCTCCATGCCTCCTTGCTCCTTGGCCTGGAGAAGCTGGGAGGAGGTGCCCCCCTGGCCCTCCCACCACCGCTGGGGACAGGTTGGTATGGAGGGCACCCAAGGGACTCACAGGCCTCTGTAGTTAGCAGGGCTCCAGTCTCCTCTAACCCTGGCAACTCCAAGCTGCCAGACAAATCTCCTACAACACTGTCCCTGCCCTCCTGCGCAGCACAGCCTCCCCACCTGCAGGGCAAGTTCCCCCAAACCCTGCCTTCCATTGGGTCCCGGACATCCACGAGATGCCTCCACTGTCATTCCCTTAAAGTCGCTGGCGCTGGCCGCGCCACCCTCAGGACCCCCACGTGGACATCCCTTCCTCTCTTCCTGCCCTTCCACCTCCTCCTTTTCCTTGCCCTACAGTAACCAGAGCTTCTCCATCCTCAGCACTCCTTTTAAGTGCCCCTCGTAAGCAGCCCTCCGGCCCATGGTCACTTGGAAACCCCCACTCCAATTTCCCAGGTACCTTCAGGGCTTATCTTGCCCATTCTGCCAAAGTGTTGAAGCTCCTGGGGGACAAGTGGTCAGGACTTTTGTTTGGCCATTTTTCCACACACAAAAAAAGTGCCTCAGCCTGTGCCCGGATAGCCCCTGTGCCAGGAGTACAGCAGACAAAGCCCTGGCCCTCGAAAGTCTGGAAGCAGCCAAAGCACGGCGGTGGGGTGGAGGTGGCCACAGCAGACGGGTATGACGGTATAACTTAGATATCAAATGTCTAAGGTGGGCTTTTGGGGGTGACTGGATTGTGAAGATGCTGTGTTCATCAGTAGGTTCACCAACAGAAGAGCTCTGTGCAGTTAGGAGGCAGGCCTGGGGGAGGGGCGGGTCACGCCCAGAAGGGTCTGTTTTGTCCCCAGCTCCCACTTCTTTCTCTCTGCACCCCTGGCCACCGTGACATGAGCAGCTTGCCTGCACCGAGGCCTGCTACCATGCCGCTCTGTTCCTGGAGCTGGCTGGCTGTGCAATGAGCCGGCTGGCTCTGAAACCTCGAGCCAGACAAACATCTCCTTTTTAAAGCTGTGTGGTATTTCATTCCAGGGAAGGGAAAGGGATGAACACAGAGGGTATAAGTGGTCCCGGAAGGGAGCCTATCAGGGGAGTCGACGCACCAAGCATAGGGCCAGCCTGAGGACTGTGGGCAGTAACGATCCTCAGGGTTCAGGACAGAAGAGGCTGGGGGGAAGAGGGCACAGTTGGGTGCAGGTGGCCACCATGGCACCAGCCAATGTTGGTGCAGGTGACGGGTGGGTGGCAGCCCTGAACCCTGCTAACAAGGATGAAGGCCCCACCCTGGGGGCCAGGCCAAACTGTCCTCAGAGAAAGCAGGCAAGATGCGCGAGGTTGGGCAGCCTGGCCTCGGGACCCCCACTCGCCCTGCACATGCAGTGGGTGGGCCCGCTCTGCCCCCGAGTTTCTGAGCAGCCTCTCCAGATGGAGCCGAGATGGAAACACACCGCTCACACTGCTGGCTCCCAGCCCAGCAGCCCGGCCACTCCGAGACTGCGACGGTCTCGGCGAATGGTTTCATTGTTCTCGCATCGCCAAGCCTTCTCTGAAGCAGGCACAGACCTCTGGAGAAATAAATAAATGAGATCCTACATGCCAGGGAGGTGCCGCCCACTGCACCCCCACTCCAGCTCGCTGCCACTCTGGAGGGTGGCCCAGGCCCATTACCACTCCCTGGCTCACACTCCAGGACAGTACAGACAGAGGGCTTTCTGCCCCAAGCACCTCTCCTCTCCTCTCGAAGGCAGGAGCTCCCTGGAGGCCTTGGGCCATCTCACCACAGCCACAGCAGGCCAAGTCCCCCCAGGGCCAGGCACACGGTCCCTGAAACTGCAGCGCTCCCACTCTTTGTGACCTCCCTCCTTCTGCTCCAGCGGAAACGCAGCCTGGGAAGAGCCAGTGTGTGAGCCCCTACCTCCCCCAGGCTTGCTTTCCCATCTGTAAAATGGGGCGGTTAATTCAGTGAGGACACACTGTCCAGCACACCCCTACCTGCATGCTAACGGCTGCCCTGCAGAAGTCAAGTCAGGGATAGGCCAAAGGCAGAGGTGAGAAAGCGGAAGGCAGGCTGGGGGTGAGGTCGGCTGTCCGTGGCAGCAGAAGACTTAAGAGCTGGTAAAAGGCTTAATCCTGCATAATGATTTACAAAGTGACAAGTAAAATAGATTTACCGTGACAGCTTGAAAGGAGAACCACAGAAATAAAATGACACTCTGGCTCATCCAGTCTCTGCAACCTGTCCCCTCCCCTGCAAAAAAACCAGGACTCTCACAGGCACACCTGCAGCAGAGGCGCCTGGGTGAAGCTGACCGGGTGGCCTGGGGGGTGAGTGGGAGGGGGACAGAGGAAGAGGCAGGTCTGTCCTGCGCCCCAGGAGCAGCCAGTGGCCACACTCTCGCCCAGACAATGCCTTATTTGCAGGGAGTTCAAAGCAGGCGCCAGCACCTAACCGCCCCAGTACCCCAGCTCCCACCTGCTCCTCATGGACCCTAGGGCTCCACTGGGGCCCGGGACCTGGGTAGAGGGGACTACTGTTCACCTGGAAGGAGGCAGGACTCAGCACCAGAACCAACACCGAGGACAAAAGGCGAAAGCACCCACAGTCCAGTTCACCTTGGGACAGGACAGTGAGCTATTTTGCGATCCGCACCTGTGTCCTGACTCTGTTTACCCAAGGACAAAGGAAGTGGAGTCCCTGGGCCAGAAGGCCCCCATGTGCAGGTGCTCCTCCCCTAGCCGTCAGAGGCGACCTGCCCTGGATATGGACACCACGTGCTGCCCGCAGGCTGCCTGCCGCCCACCTCCGCAGGGCCACAGGCACTTGCTCAGGGCTCCCCTGTTGCTAGGGCAGAGGTGGTACCTCGTCTGCACCCACAGACTCAGACAAGGCCCCATGAAGGAAGAGAGCAGACTCCCTCTAGCAACTGAGGGATCCTTCCAAGCTCCAGCTTTCTCTGGAGCCAGACAATGCCAAGCCCTGCAGAATACGCCATGACAGCACGGAGTCCCCTGAGCACGGCTCCAGGTGCCTGGTGGATGCTCCCACATGGCTTGGGTGGACGTGGACAGGGGCACATCTGCAGCGGAGACAGCCTGCCTCGGGAACAGCACCAGGCTCCCACCTGGTCATAGCATACCCACTCCCCAGGACCTAGTGTATGGCACAGAGGCCATGGCCGGAGGGGAGGGACAGCAGGCAGAGGCTGGCCTGGAGACTCCCAAGCCTCCTGCAGCCTCCATCAAACACTGGAGGGGCAGGGTTTCAGGAGAGGCCCTGCAGGCTCCCTCGTGTCCCTCCCTGTCACCCTCTCCCTGACACCTGGCAACTCCCAGCTGTGTGAAACGGTGTCCTGCACAGTCACTGACAGCGCCAGGGATGTGCCCAGGCAGGCCAGATTCCTGTGTTTACCCAACCGGGGTGGCCCTCCCTCCACCCGCCCCAGCACTGTGGCAAGCTGGAGCTCATGTGCCCATGCGCCCGCAGGCTGGCCCATGCGTGGGCCGTGAGTACGAGGCCTGGGTCTTGCCCAGGGTCTTGCCCAAGAGGCCCTGCGGCCTGGCCCTGCTGCTGCTTCAGTGAAGCCAACTCTCCCAGGAAGCCAAGCGGGAGGCAGTGCGGGCTCTGCTGACTCACAGGCGTCGTCGGACCCAGCAGCTTTGCGTAGAACAGCCAAGCTGAGAGGCACTCCGGGAGCCCAGCCTGGTCCTTGGCGCAGTCAGGCAGCTGCGACCCCACACACCAGCACTTGTGCCTCTTGTTCGAACAGGCTGTGTGGGTCATTCCCCAAGTGCCCACCCAGAGCACATGTTTCTCCCAAACCACAGAACCACCAGCCAGCGCAGGGGCAGGGAGACGGCACTGGTCATCGAGGCAAAAAGCACTGCAGATGGAATCCATACCAGAGGCCAAAGGTGGAGGTGGCAGTGTGCCTGAGCCTGCCTGTGGCTGGGGTCCCTCAGGGGACTTGCCATGCTGCCAGACCTGGCTGTAGAGGGAGCAGGGGAGGACTGCACAGGGGCAAGCTGGGGTCTGAGAGGATTTTGTAAGACACCTAGGAGTTCACCAGGCAGACAGAGCAGAAGAGAAGGGAACAGTGCTGTTGGGACCGCCAAATAAAGGGCCTGGAATGCCAGGCTCAGGAGCAGGAAGGCCTGAGGGCATCTTAAGCCAAGTGGAGGAGGTAACAGGAGCAGAGGCATCCTTTATCAAAGCCCACACTGGTCAAGTGGAAGGACACACGAGGACACCAGCGGACAGGACTGCCGCTTGGGAGGACAGGAGGGTGGCTCTGTAAACACTGGGAAGGTGGTCAGTCCCTGCGGGCAGGGCAGTGGGGACAGAAACCCCGTGTCTCAGGCTGCAGTCTGGGGTGGAATCACAGTGGCTGCCAGGTTTGAGCCCCAGCAGCAAGGCGCTGACAGCCCTACTCCTCATCCCTCCTGTGGCTTTGTGAGAACCCGGGCGAGGGCCCCTTCCTCAAAACACTTCATGCTCCGCCCTAAACTTAGTACAGTGGGAGAAACCGCAGCGACCCCAGTGTGAGCCCCAGCCCCAAGGTGCGCCGCGGTAGGCGGCCTGTACTACCACACACAGCCATCCCGGCAGACACAGCGCCATTAAGCAAGCAGCAAGAAGGGCTGAGGCCTGCAGCTTGGGCAGGCAGAAAAGACAGAAAAGATCGATGACAAGTGGGCAAAAACACCTACCAAGGTAGAAGGCAGCCAAGGGAGCCTTTATGAACCCTCCCTGCCTTTTTAGCATGAAAAATCTCAATAATGTGAGAAGCAGAATGTGGCTTCGAAACACAACAAGGCAAATAAAGGAAACGCAAAATCCCCAGCCAGGGACTGGCCAAAGGTATACGAAACCAGCCCTAGTCAAACAGCGTGCAAAAAAAAATTTTTTTTCATTTTTATGAGACAAGGTCTCACCCTATCACTCAGGCTATCCTTGAACTCACGGTGATCCTCCTGCTTCAGCCTCTTGAGCGCTGGGATTATAGGTGTGTGCCACCACACCCAGCTGATATTTTTTTTTTTTTTTTTTTTTTTAAGATCCTGTATGCTGTGCAAATGCCAGCAAGGAAGCATAACAGCGAAATTCACTTCAGTGGACCTCACTGGGGTTCTGGACCAGCTGAGCCATGCAGGGAGCTGAGCTCCTTCCACACAGCACCCCTGCTCCAGCTTCTGTCTGGGGAAAGAGCTAGTGACAAACAGAGCAGTGGGCAGAATGCAACGGGCCAAGGGCCCTAGGGATAACCCTGAATGTCCCACATGTGAGGAAGGGCAGGGGAACTTGTCTGTGAACGTCCACACAGTGACAGCAAGACCCTGGCTTAATCAAAGGGAGCCTCCAAGGAAGGATCTCCGGCGTCCATGTGGGCACCAATGGGAAAGAGAACCAAGGGTTTGCCCAGGCTGAAAGTGGGGAGAGGCAGAGATGAAGACAGCATCTCTCCTAATCCCCACCAGAGCCCACTCCAAGCTCAGGGCTGTCCTGGGGCTCTGTTCCCATCCAATACTAGAACCTCAGGGAGTGGTAAGGGCAGCAAAAACACCTCTGGATGCCGGCTCCTGGGGTCCCTGATGCCTGGGCACAGCCCCCAAACTGGATGAGGGATGCAGCCCAGAACCAGGTGCTCCTCATCCCACTCCTCCATGCTGAGGCCCAAACCCAGAGCCAGCGAGCTCTCTCCTGCTGGGCCCGAGCGCCAAGCCAGGATTCTCATATGCAAAAGGTCCACACTTATGTTTCCTCACAAAGTGGGGTCGCAGGAACGTCTCTGAGGTAGCAACCGTGTCCCCCACCACGAGCATTCTGTGGAGGGTTTCCAAGGGGCTCTGGAGGGCATGAGCTGTTGGTTTCCTCGTCTCTTCCCTCCCAGCTACTCCTAAGTGCCAGGCAGGGGTCAGACCCATGACAGGAGCAATGGCAGTGGGGGCAGGCGCAGGGCTGACACTGGGCATTTTGGACCTTTGGCCTCGCTGTACTGGACAGGCCAGATGCGTGCTCCACATGCAGGTGTGGAGCCCTGGGAGTGCCCGCTGCCAGGTTCAGCTTTGTGCTTCGCTAACTCATGGCTTCTGGAACAACGAAGCGGAGAGAAGAGACAGTGAGAACACAATGTCCACCCACTCAACCACTGTGCACAGGCGACAAGCTCTGGGACCCGCCGAGGACGCGCTAGCCGCACACGGCATGTCGGGGCCTCAAGGGCAATGCCGGGGGAGCAGCGTCCAGCAGAGGAAAAGGGCCACCTCCAGGCTTCCTTGGAGCCTGCTGGTTCAGGCTGTTTCCAAGGAAGGAGGTGACCCTGAGCCTGCGCAGGTTCAGACCAGAACCAGCCGGCCCGGCTCCCCCAACCCACCACCCTCCTGCTCACCTTGGCAGGCAGGACATTGCTCCTCGTGCCTTTGGAATCCAATTAGTTACCTGGCTCTGCCAGACCACCAGGATTCAGATCCTGGTGACATCGGACCCAGGCAGGTATTTGGGGAAACTGAGGCCCACTGAGGGCAAAGGGCTGCCTGTGGCCCCTGAAGATTGGAGCTACAGGGGCTGGGAATGTTTGGACCAAGACCTCAACTGTGCCAATGTGCTTGTCTTACAGATGGGTAAACTGAGGCTCAGGACAGAAATAGGCCTGCCAAAGGTGAATGACCAGGTGTCCCAGAATGGTCTTCCTGGGTAGATCCCACAGTCAAGACAGAGCCACCCTCTGTGACCCCAACCTCAACTTCAGGAAGTTGCAACACTTCTTGGTTCCACAGTAACCAGCTACTGCTCCAGGAATACACTGAAATGTTTTTGTTCCCTCCTCTGTGCTGGCTGGCACAGGGCCAGGCAGTGAGGACACAGAGCGGAAAGAGGGGGTACGAAGGGGGGCACAGTCTTAGCCCCAAGCTGGGTTATCCAGGGCTCCGGAGAGTGGGAGGACAGGCGTGGAAGAATTCTCAGGGTAAAGAAGTCTGCAGTGTCTGCAAGTACCAGGGGAAGGGTCCGAGGGGCAGCTCTGAGCTGGGCTCCTGGGGATGGGTAGGAGCTTACCACATTGAGGGGCAAGGCTGGAGGAACTGGGGTGCGCAGGGGCTTAAGGGGCGCCAGAACGCCACAGAAGCATCAAGGGATGAGACTGCTCAGGAGACAAGGGGGAAGAGTTGGCCTGGAAGGAGGATGGAGGCCAGAGCTGCACAAGTAGACCAGGAAATAAAGACACTTCCCTGGCCTCTGCTTCCCCAAGAGTCCGGGGCCAGCCTGGGTTACCTAGTAAGGCCAGATCCCTAGGGCTTGCTTTCAGCAAGGGGGTGCAGGTGCTCCCAATGGGCTTCCATACACAGGCTCCATTAATTCTCAGACTCATCCCCAAGCCTGACCAGTCTCACAACCTTGGTACAAGCCAGTAGCATCTTTCCTGAGTTACCATGAAAGATGCCCAGTCAGGCCAGGGCTGTAGGCCAGCGCCAGAGCACTGTGTAGCACACCTACGTCCTAGGGTCTGAGCCTCGGGACTGCACACCCACGCACACGCACGTACACCCTCATCACCCCACTGAGTGAAACTGCCACACGCTCTGCTCTTAGTGCCCCATCCAGCGGGATCATCTCAGTGGCACAGCAGAAGGCCGCAGTCCATTACTGAAAATCCTCCTGTGGCTGCTGAGCCACTGAGCATGAACTCAGCAGGAGCTTTTCCTGTGCTCAGTGAGACCCTCTGTGACCTGGTCCCTGGACAATGCTGGCTTCTGCTTCTGTGTCCCATCTTCTCCAGTTCCAACCAGTAGTGCAGGACTCCTCCCTGTCCTAGAGTATGCCCTGCAAAAACCCGCAAGGCGGGGCCTTTGCAATCACTGCTCCCTCCATCCGTCTACTGACAGGGCTCTCACACACACACACATATGTGCACACACACATGCAGGACACCTTGGGGTCTCTGCTTAAACACAGCCTCCTCCAAAAAGTCTTCCCTGACTATACTGACACCATCTAAATTCCCACTTTTCTGCCTCCCTATGTCGCCTCCTCCTGGTTTATTGTTCTCCGAGCACCTATCAGAGCTTAGGACACTACCGGGGTTGACTTGCCATCTATTGCACCTGCTTGAGTGGGAGCAGGGTCTGTGTGTCTGTGTGTGTATGTGTCTGTGTGTGGTCCTTTCTGGAGTTCCCTCCTGTATCCTCAAAGCCTGCTGCATAGCAGGCGTTTAGCACCCTCACTGCGTGAACAAATGCACTTATCTTTCCTGGTGGAAGGGCAAAGGATCTGAGGTACCCATCTCCCCAGAAGCAGAGCACTGGGGCTTGAGACACTCAGGGACAGCTGGTCCAAGCTGGCACACAGACCCCTACCAGGAAGCAAGCACCCACTGGTCCCAGCACCTGGCTCCCCAGGCCTTGGAGGGAAGCAGGGCCTGTCCTGGGGAGGAGGCCCCCTTCTAATGCACTTGGCGCCAGGCACCAAGGACAGCCTCAGGAGCAGTGTGGAAGCAGGAGGCTGCCAGCTCACTATGGTGGGGACTTCGTATTCTGCTAGCTCCTTGTGGGGCTCCTTCCTCCTCTGGACCTCAATCCCCACATCCGGAAAACAAGGATGAGAAAAGCTGCCAATGGTCTGGGGAACCTGCCTCTTTGGGCCCTGGGACAGACTGCACCAGGGAGGGAACCACAGACGCAGACTCTTGCCAAGAAGACATTGTCTTTACGACTCTGCTCCCAAGGTGACCACTTGTGGCCAGCTGGGCCAGACACTGGGAGAAGGGTCTCCTGTGGACTCCAGGGGACCTTTTGTTTACTCTAAATGACAGTCAGCCAAATCCAGGGCAGCTCTGTGTGAGCCTTAGGTAATATGAGGGGACATGGCCTGCTAGAGCCAGCTGTCCTTAGAGACCACAGCAGACACTGCCTGCCCCAGGCCCAAGGGCTCTGGGGAGCAGAAGCTCCAGGAGAGGCCAGTGCCACAGCTTCAGAGGGACCTCTCCCTGCTAGGGCCTCACCCCAACAAAGACTTCTGTGATGACAAGGCAAGGCTGAGCCCTGGGTAGATGGCCGGACCCCTGGGTTTCAGGTCCAGCTCTGCGAGGGACCAGTCCTTGCTGTGATCAGGCTCAGCAGCTAAATGAGGGGTTGCCCTAGACAGTCTTCATGGTCTGTCTGCGCCTGCATCATCATCACCATGCCTGGTAATAAGACACTACGCCTCCCACACGACAGGGACACAGGACACTGCATGGAGTGCAGAGGACGAGTCCCCCCGTCACTCTCCCAACAGCCTGAAGAGACGTGGCTACAGCAGGAGGTACTGTGGACTCCAAGTACAGTGCTCCCACAAAGTGCCTGGGTTCTACAGTCTGAGGACACTGCAGAACATGCCCTGGCACAGTGGCAGGGCATGCTGGGGAAGCAGACCAGGAAGCAGGTGCTAATCCCAGCCCCACCCCACCTAGCCACTTCCCAGCAAGGGCTCCAGTTCATGGTGGTCAGAGGCCAGGAAGATGGACCACACCATTCCAAGCCACTAGCACACGTGACCCTGCTGGTCAGCTGATGCCAGCCCACCTTCTTCCCCTTGGGCCTCAGGGATGCTGCTGGGGCCTCTCAGTTGACTTTCATGTCTTATAACCTGAGGAAGACCTGACATCTCCAAGCTGCCTAGACTCTCACCAGAGGCTGAGAGGAAAAACAAATAGGATCAGAGGAAATAAGAAAAGCCACTGCCTGCAGGGAACCCACTCCAGCCCTGAGCTGTTCTGGAGAGAAATCTAAGGGACACGATCCCTCCAGTGGGAGCTCCTGAGAGCCAAGTTCCCCATTTCTCCATGGTCATGGGGCACACAAGAGGCACAAGTGTCGTTCTGGGCTGCAAGGTGACCTGGAACTTGCCAGAGGGAGGAGCTGCTGGGAGGGGAGGAGCAACCAGTCTCTGGGGTGCAGCGTATGGGAAGATGCTATTTGAGGGTGATACACACATTCACCTCATGGCCACTGGCTGAGGTGGCTAAAGAGGTCTCTTGTGGTTTTGACAATCACAGGTCCCAGGTACCTCTGGGGAGCAGGCTATGAAGTAGGCCTGAGAAATCTGGGGGCCCGTGGGGATTTCACACCCAGAGCAGGCCCACTCCTCTTCCCTAAAGAGACCAGTTTGGCAGATGAAGCACAAGCAGAAATGGGGGGTCAAGCAGGAGAGCAACGGACACTCAAAGCGCAGGTTCATGTCCCCGCCACAGGATAGGAACCGAGAATCACAGCCAGGCGTCCTGCTATTTTTGTCCAAGATCAGAGACACACAGCTGTCCTGGGGCCCAAGAGCCGGTGACCAAGATGTCCCTCAACTCATTTCCCGCCAGCCACAAAGCCCATTTCTCAGAACCTAGACACAAGGACCGCGCCTGTGCACCAGAGAGGTGGCAGAACAGGGACACCACCTGAGGATCTCCAGGACGCACCAAGCCAAGTGGCCAGGCCTCTTGAAGACTGTAGGTGCTCCTGTGATGGCAGAGTTCCTCTGCACTAAGCAGAGAACACAAACCCAGGCAGTGTGGCCAGCACCGTGGAAACCGGCCTCCTGACCCTCAGGGAGCTCAAACCAGCCCTGCCAGCCTTCCTGGAAGAGGGAGTGGGTAGGGAGTCCCTCATCACCCTCATCCCTAGCACTTTCTTGGGACAATGAACCCTGACTTTGGGTGTACCTCCTAGAGGCCTCAAAGCCATAGCTTCTAGATGAAGTCTGCTTTCCCAGGAGGCCACACCTGCCTGTCACTGGCCCTTGTTCCAGGTGGACGGCCCGAGTTATTAATGATCTTGGTCAGGTCTCCTCTGTTCCCCTGGCCTCAGTGAAACCAGGGGTAGAGGCAGAGTCATTAAAAACGTCTTCTCTGCGAAAGAGGTCACACACCGAGCTGGACTGGAAGGGTCTATGGTAAGAGGGGCGGTCACACAGCGGTGCCACCCACTCACAGGCTGGGGACTCTATGTCTTTCGACTCGGCCCCCAATGCTGACATTTGTCTCCTGGTGCCTACACTGATTTAAGGATCTAAAGAAAGCTGTGGATCACCTCTGCAGGTAAAGGCCAGGTCACAAGGGTGGCTCGGGGTTCAGGGCTGTGTCCCCTGCAGGCCAGATTTAGGCTCTTCCATTTGAACAGCTGGCAAGTCTTGGAGGACCATCAGAAGGGCCAAGGCAGAGGTCCAGCTGGCCTGACTTTCGGACTTCCCAACTACAAACAGATTCATATTCTGGTGACAAAAACTAGGAAAGAAGAGACGATAAAGTGGCAGACAGCTGCAGGCTGGAGCAGCGAAGTTAGGGGGAAGAGCCTGGAAGGGGCTCTAGGGAGGCCTTCTGCCCATGTGGACCTGGCCCTGCCCCCCTACAAAGAGAGACCCCTGGGGAGGTGGCGGCAAACCACCAGGTAAGCAGGTCAACCATCCCCATGCCCAGCCACAACATCAGAACGTTCAGCCTCCGACTTCCAGAAAAGGTCCCACTGGCATCCTCAGTGTAATTTTGCATTTGGGGGCTCCCTGTGAACCCCTCCACGGTGTGACAGGAGCCAATGCAGAGTCTGCTGAGTGCCTGCTACCTGCTGTGCGCTGGGTACACTGTCCCTTCACCCCAAGGAGAAGGCAGTATGACCCGGCTGCCACAGAAGTAGTAAGTCTTTAACAGATGTGGAGGCTGAGGTCGGAGAAGTAAAAGATAACTTGTGGCTGAGAGCTGACCCCAAGCCGACGGAAAAAGGTGGAAACAACTGCATTTCCCCTGGGACGGTGGCTTGCACGACCCTGATGACACACCTTGGGTAAGTTGTCCGAAAGGTGCAAATAACAGCAGGACGCAGCTGGCACACTCCATGCCCGCACTCAGACCTCACACCCCAGGGGCCACACCTTGCTGTCTGGCCTGTGTCGGTCCCTGTACTGCTCTGGGCTTGGAGTTCCTCTGTCTGTGAGCCCCCAGCAGGGTGGAGAGGTCCTCAAAACCATTTCCCACTTGCAAGGCCTGGAGAAAACTTGGGGACTGTCCTCCAGAGGTATCTGAGCCCAGGCTGCTGGTTGCTGGCAGCTGTGTGCCCAGTTTCTCAGCGGTGGTCAAGGTCCACCATGGGCAGGAGTGGGAGTCGGGCAGGGGCTCTGCACGCAGGGCAAGGTCCAAGCCGTGGCATGTCCTCCTTTCTGAGTGCTCACCTGGGCTGGCACGGTGACTCCCAAGGTATAGAGAGAAGGCTGCTGCCTGTTTCCCATCCCAGAGGAAGTGACAGCACAAACAAGCCAGCCTGCTCTTAGCCCCACAAGGGACAAAGCCAGCGCATAAGGGCTGGGGCAGGTAGGAAAGCCACCTCTCCTCTCCACTGAGACACCTTGTGCCCTCCCTGGAATGATTCTGTGGGTCATGGCTACCCCACAAGGCGGCTCACCTGTGAAGATGCCTGCTGTGGGGCTGGGGCTCTCTCTCATGCCACCCGAGAACACTTCATGTGGAGCTCAGAGGCAAACCCCTCCTTCAGTAGGGCTCCCAGGGCAGGGCAGAAAGAATATTTATTTATGTGCTTGAAAGAGCGGAGAAGGGGGCTGGGCCTGGACAACAGTAGATGCTCAATTAATGTTTAATGAGCGCCTGAGCTGGGAGAGACCAGGTTCCAGGCCTGGCTCTGTCGTCCATTCAGGGCTGACCTTGGATGGAGCCAACTGCTGCTTTCGAAGCTTCAGTACACTGAGCTAGAAAAGAAAGGCCAAAGCAGGTAACCCAACCGGTGCCCCTAATTCTCCACCTTAGGAGCTCAAAGTCCAGTGCTAGCGAGTCCCGAAGAAAACACCGGCTTTTCAGCCCGTCTGCCTGCTGCGCCCCAGCTCCAGAGGGTAGCACAGGGTGCCAGGAGGGCAGGGATCCAACCCTGTGGGTGGAGCAGGGGATGAGATTGGGGCTGGGGAGGAAAGGACAGAGGGGGGGTGCAGTCTGTGTTCAGGCCAGAAACCAAAACAGACTCCTGGAAGAAAGAGGCACTGAATGGACAAAGCCATCAGACTCCACTCCCTCCCCCACCCGGCAGCTTGGCCGTTTCCTGGTGTGCAATGAATTGGACAAGTGTCTGGGAAAGACGGGTGTGTGTGTGTGTGTGTACGTGCAGACACCAATGTACACACCTGGGGGAGGGAAGGGAGGACAGATGGGAGAGCACAGGAAGCCCCTCGACCCCTGTCACTAAGACCAGATCTCGCTGGGTGGCTCACCAACCCCTGGGAATTCTGGACCTGCTCCACAGCGACTTCTACAAGCAAAGGCCACCAATCTGGCCACCAGTCCTTATCAATCTGCTGCCATCAGCTAGCAGGGCTGTTGGCAAACAGGGCTGTCAGCAGATCTCTGTCCACCGTGGGCCTCAGTTTCCCCACTGCTATTGTGAAGGGTCTGAACTGGAAGATCTTGAGAACCACCTCTCCTCTGCCGGTGAAGATGCCATGGAAAAACACACACTGCCCATCCTCATCCCTCCACCCTGGAGAGCTGGGAAGGCAGTTCTGGTGCCCAGCCTCCGTCTCAGGACAGGGCGAGGGCAGAGCAGATTCCCACACCGTCTGTCCTCAACAGCCTGCCACAGCCAAAACCTTGAAGTGGTTACAATTACAGCCAGGCTAACAGGATTAGGGGAGCGTTGAAATCTAAGAAATCTAATTAGCTCAGACACCCCAGACTCCCCCAGCACAATCCTGTAGTAACCCCAGCAGCTGAGCGTGACAGGTGGGGGGGCCTGGGGCCTTCTCAGGCTCCATCCATCCCCCTGTACGAGTGAGCTGGGCACAGTGCGCTTGCCCAGCTGCCCGCTGCTATGCATCACATCAGCGGCAGCCTTTACCTGGAGCGGCACTCAGCTGTGTTCCAGAACACCAGGCACAGGGGCACAAAGCACAGGGCGAGTGGAACCCAAGGGCCCAAGCCCAGCCACCCACATGGCCTGAAAACCTGCTCTGCCAAAGGAAGTCACCCTCTTTAGCTACAGAAGCCGCAGC